>JAVGVS010000671.1:112739-149568 GCA_032718565.1 Distichodus sexfasciatus | reverse complement strand
CTCTCTCTCTCTCTCTCTCGCGCTCTCTCTCTTAGTCATCATGTACCAAGCCATGAGTCTGATGTAACAGTTGAGACGGAAACCCACACGGCGACACCACCGAAAGAAACACACTCTGAGGTTTCTCCCGTTCCCCAAAGAGCTCCATCAGCTTCTTAACAGCAGATGTTTGCCACTCTTAAACCGAGCACGTGGGGAGCGGAAAGCGAACACCATCGAACGCCACCGCTAATCTCCTCCTGCAGAGCTCCGTCCTGCCTCTCCTGCGTCATGCAGAGCTCAGACGGGCGAATTTCAGCTGGGAATGTGCTGGAATTTACACACACATACACACACACACACACACACACACACACACACACACACACACACACACACAGGAGTGGAAACATGCCTTTTTGAAGAGAAATATCAAGTATTTTAGGTTGTGGCAGCTTCATGTTTTTGCTGCTCTGCTGCCTATTGGCGATGCTCTCTCAGATTCAGCAATGTGTTTTACAGTGATGTTTTTTGCATCTTCAGTAGTGTGTGTGTGGGTTTGTGTGTGTGTGCGTCTTACAGAGAGAGAAGCTTAAGTTCTGGTTTAACTTACAAAGTAATATTATTCCTGGAGTCATACTTTTTCCTATCTATTTCACTGTTGAACTTCAATTTTTTTTAGTAATGCTCTCATTATTTCAGCTCATGCTTTTTGCAGCGATTGCTTTTTGCATTTTGCCTAGAAGTGTGTGTGTGTGTGTGTGTGTGTGTGTGTTACAGAGAGAATCTTGAATTTTAGAGAGAAGAGAGCCGGC
Organism: Distichodus sexfasciatus; assembly: GCA_032718565.1. NCBI lineage: Eukaryota > Metazoa > Chordata > Actinopteri > Characiformes > Distichodontidae > Distichodus > Distichodus sexfasciatus. The sequence goes on along the minus strand of JAVGVS010000671.1, from coordinate 148,774 downwards.
TCCAGGAGGAGTCCTCCCTCTGCCTCCGTCATGCGGCCCTCAGAATTTCAACTGGGAACGTGTCGGAATTTGCACATACACACACAAACACACACACACGCAAGAGTGGCAACATGCCTTTTAGCGCACAGAAAATTCCAGCATTTTAGATCAGGAAACACCTCACATGAAGGGAACAGAGAGATGTGAAGAGAGAAAAAGTAAGCACAAATTTGGGATTCTAAAAAAGGGGGATGTAATAAGAGAGGAGGAGAAGCAGACGGAGAGAGAGCAAGCTCCGAGTGTCAATGTGTGCACATTGGCAGTAATGAGTGTATTTCGAATCCAGTTGCTTGGCAACCCGGTAATATACTCTATCCTTCACCTGACGCACTCGTTTCCCTGGCGAGCCAGGCCCAGCCTGGTACTCGTCAGGGTTAAGTCAATAGTGGGCAGGAGGAGACGAAGGCCGAAGAGCCTTGTTCCCCACCGTGTGTGTGTGTGTGTGGTAGTCGGCCCTGCAGGGGGCCCAGCAGGTTGGGGAAAAACAGCCGGCTAAAGCAACACAATCTCCCCAGGACTCTCGCTTCCAGTCGCCACGGAGGCCGGAGCTTCTGTAAAGCTACGCACGGCAAACTGCAGCCTCCGCCGGGGTGAATAACATCATGGATAGGGATCAGGCATGTGTATGTATGTGTGTATTAAACACAGAGATAATCTTGAATTTTCAATCTTACATCTTGACCATGGGAGGCACGGTGACGCAGTGGTTAGCGCTGCCGCCTCACACCGAGAAAGCCTGGCTTCGAGCCCCGGGTCATCCGTGGGGCCTTTCTGTGTGGAGTCTGTATGCTCTCCCAGTGTTCGCTTGGGTTTCCTCCGGGGGCTCTGGTTTCCTCCCAGAGTCCAAAAGCACGCATTATAGTTTAATTGGCCACTCTAAATTAGCCCTGTAAGGTGTGAATGTGAGTGTATGTGCCCTGCAGTGTGGCGCCTGCTCAGGGTTGGTCCCCCCGCAGCCCCAGTTGGGATTAAACGGTTCAGATAATGAATAAACGACTGAATGAACCTTGACCACGCCTTTGGTCCACTACTAGAGCTGCTGTGTCTCAACTCCAAAACTTATGCAAACATTATTTCTGACATTTCCTTAATCGAGGTTGCCTTTAAAATTTGATAGGGTGGTTAATTTGCACAAATGTTATTGTTGCAGCGATCACGTTTCAGGCTGTTGCTGCTCTCCCAACTGTTTTACTGTCTGATTACATTTACATTTAGTTCTTATCCAGCGCAAATTCCATTTTCCTTATTTTCCTTATTCCTCATTGGGGCAGTTGGTAGTATGACGGTTAGCACGTTCGCACCGTGATCAGAAGGTCGCTGGTTTGAATCCCAGGACGGGTAAAGATGTCATTGAGGTGTTAATGAGCAAGGTACCGTCCCCATGCACTGCTCCCCGCACGCTGCCCATATCAGCTGCCCACTGCTCCTTCACGGATGGGTCACCTTTGGTTGTGGTGCACTGTGAGCTGTGCTGTGGTGTGTTGTGTTCACAATGACAAATAATCACTCACTTTCACTTCTTCCTGAGAGCAACATGGGACTAAGGTTCTTGCTCAGGGACACAGTGATGGCAGTGCTGGACGCAGGATTCGAACTCACAACCGCCACCCTATTAATTAAGTCATTTCAACACATTTTTAGCGATGCTCTCACCAGTACAGTGATGATTTTTGCATTTGTCTAGAAGTGTGGGTGTATGTTCAAATCAAATTCAAAGACAAGTTTATTATCATCTCAGCTATATATAAGTACACACAGAGACGAGAGTAGAAAGAAGGCATATTGAATATACTGTACATATATAAATAAAATATTAAATATTAAGTCTAAACTAACTGATTGTAGTCTAAACTAACAGTTGTTACGATGCACAAATGATTGAACTCCTCACGTAGTTAGTTTAGATGCTATAAAGGTGGTGTTATTTTTAATAGATTGCCTGTTTAGATTTGTCATGTTGAACTGCTGCAGATATTCTCAACGCAAAAAGACAGCTCCAGGACCATAACGGTAGTTTGAACATAACATGTAACTTAATTGCAGTCTTTTTTTCTAGTTCTGCTTTAGTGTTTTTGTGTTTTACAGCCTATTTATAGCTTTTTTAGCTTTTCCAGAGTAAGAAGTAAGACGTATTATGTAGAAATGTTGTGTGTTAATCCTCGCCTCAAAATGAAAACTCTGACATAGCGTTTGTCTTTTCTGCTGCTTAAAGAGGGGTTATGGCTGGGAAGAGCGACACTGGTGAACAGACGAGCGAGATGATAGGAGCGAGAGAGCAGAGCAGAGCAGAGGAGAGGAGAAGAGAAGAGAGGAGTTTGGCATTTGAGGGCTCTTTTCATGTTCACATTTGCAGCGAATGACAGCACATTTGAGCTGAAAGCCTTTTGGACCTAATTTGTTACACTGTCAGAGTCCGCTTCATGTGCTGCTGATAGTCTAACGACCTCAGAGAGAGAGAGAGAGAGAGAGAGAGAGGGAGAGAGAGAAAAGAGTGTGAGAGAGTGTGAGAGAGAAGAGCGTGAGAGGCAAATGGCAATATTTAGTAGAGAGAAAGAGAGAGAGATGAAGACAGAGAGAGAGAGATGGAAAGCGAGAGATGAGGAAAGAAAGAGAGATAGATAGAGAGAGAGAAGAGAGTGAGAGGCAAATGGCAGTAGAAGAAAGAGATTGATGAAGAGAAAGAGAGAGAGATGAAGAAAGGAGAGAGAGAGAGAGATGAAGAGAGAGATGACAGATGGGGAGAGAGAGAGAGAGAGAGAGAGAGAGATGACAGATTGAGAGGAAGAGAGATGGAAAAAGAGAGATGAAGAAAGACAGAGAGAGAGAGAGACGGAAAGAGAGAGAGAGATGAAGAAAGGAGAGAGAGAGAGATGAAGAGAGAGATGACGGATGGAGAGAGAGAGAGAGAGAGAGAGAGATGACAGATTGAGAGGGAGAGAGAGATGGAAAGAGAGAGATGAAGAAAGGAGCGAGAGAGAGAGATGGAGAGAGAGATGACAGATTGAGAGGGAGAGAGAGAGGGAGAGAGAGAGAAAGAGAGAGAGAGAGAGAGAGGAAGAAAGAGAGAGAGGTGGGGGGGAGTACAAACAGCAATCTGGTTATCAAACTAACATGTTTCCTCTTTGATCCATTTATCAGAGTGTGAAGGTTCACTGGAAAGTGTCAGACTAAATCAACCCCCTACTGTCACCACACACACACACACACATTGAATGTCACACTGCTGCCACACACACACACACACACACACACTCGGTAGAATCTCTGAAGAAAGAGTGATGATCTCTGTTTCCAGTGTTTAGCATCATAACCTCATGCGTTTTTTTCATCTTCAGGCAGAAAATCAATTTTTTGTTTTGCTTAAATAACGCCCCACTGGCAGGGACTCTGGAGAAACAGAGCCTCTAGCGGCACATTTCAGAAACCAGTCGATACTTACTGAATATGAACGCAAATCTGGGGAAATCGCCCTTTAATGTTAAAGCATTTGCATGATCCGTTTCTGAAATAAATCAGTCCGTTTGGTCAAATCGATACCTTTTTGGTCTGAAACATAAGGAAACATCTTAAGACAGACTCTAATGCCTTTTGGTGTCACATTGCAGCATCACAACTAAACCAGAGAAAAAGACAAGTACTTTAAAAAGAGTGCAAACCTAAAGGTACCGCTGAGGTACTCAACAGCAAGGTACCGTCCCCATGCACTGCTCCCCAGGTGCTGCCAAAAAAGCTGCCCACTGCTCCTTCACAGATGGGTCAAATCCAGGGGTCACATTACGTTGTGGTGCACGGTGCTGTGCTGTGGTGTGTTCGCAATGACAAATAATCACTCACTTTCACATTATTCATGAATGTCATTTTTTTTTCAAAACAAGTCCTAAAGTCAATAAATTGCTAATTTTTGTCATATAAGCATATAAGTCAAAGTCAAAGTCAAAGTCAACTTTATTGTCATCTCTGCTATATACTGTACAGATACATAGAGAGACGAGACGACGTGGCTCCAGGTTATTTCCAGTGCAAACAAACAAAGAACAGTAGAACAGAGAATAAATAGGCAGTGGCACGACTAGGCACATGGAATAAACAATAAATAAGTAAAAATACTAAAATATACATTAAACAATATACATTTTAAACCAGACAATATACAATATACATTTTAGACTAGACAGGGAAGACAGACATAGAGGTAAACATGTTTGTCAAGTCAGGATGCAGTATTCTTAACAGGTTGAAATTGACATTTACACTGAGTGTGCAAGAGGTAGAGTTATAATAGACAGATACTATATCCGGACTATTTCCAAGTACAATGTTCAGTAAATGTGCAAATATGCAAACATTTAAACAGGTGCAAATTGACATTTTACATTGGATGTGCAGGAGGTAGAAGGTTATAATATGACAGATACTATATTCGGCTATTTATGTGTACAATGTTTCAGTGTATGTGCAAACATTCGTAAAGCAGCATATAAGTGGCAGCAGTGCAGTGTCATACCAGTAGTTATTGTGCATCAAAGTGACGGTGGTGTGTATAAGTAAGGTGCAGTAAAGTGCAGTGGTGCAACAGAAACAGTTTCTTCACAGTCCAGGTGTGTGTGTGGGGGGAAGTGTGATGGCAGGGAGTGAGTTCAAAAGTCTGATGGCTTGTGGGAAGAAGCTATCACGCATCCTGGAGGATCGAGACCTGATGCTGCGAAAGCGTCTGCCAGATGGAAGGAGTGTGAACAGTCTGTGTGAAGGGTGTGAGGGGTCGAGCACGATGCAGGAGGCCCTTCTGATGCAGCGCTTGTAGAAGATAATGCAGAATCCAGTTACAGAGTGAGGTGCTCAGTCCCAGCTTGCTCAGTTTCATACACAGTCTTTGGGGGATGATGGTGTTGAATGCTGAACTAAAGTCTATGAACAGCAATCTAACATAAGAGTCTTTATTGTCCAAGTGTGAGAGGGACAATAAACAGAACATGAAGTATCTCTACATTGATCCCTAATAAACATATTTTTGTTTCAAATATCTAAGTCCAGCACAAGCGTGGACGAATGCAATTAAAAGTGAGTAAGCACAGACGTAAACAGAACGAGGTTGTGAGTATTTTTAAATGCAGGTTTGAGGCTCACACGTCGGTGTTACGGAGACGGACGTCTGCTGCTTTATTGAGACATTTTGCTGATGATGATGAGGAGATGTGATGAGATCGGAGGCTGTTAGGAGTAACGAGACGCTGTTGGCCTGGCATGTCGTGTTAGCAAGCTCAGCAGGGAGCGGATGGCGGGATTATCGCTACAAACTGCGACAATGAGGGGGGCATCACGCCTAAACGGGGGGCTAACAAGGTTACACGCCCTCGTTGAATTTTTAGGGTGCCGGAGCTGAAAGCGTTTCCTCGAGACGGCATGAAGAGCGGGGCGGCGAAGGATATTTACCTCCTTCATTTTCTCCCGGCACACAGCGAGATTATTGCCTAGCGTTATTACTGCCGTCCAACTGGGAGCAATTTATTTAGATTAAACCTCGCCGTTGTTTCCTTAATGCATTTCTGGAAATATTAAATTGTCTGAGGTTGGATATGAGCGGGGAGGAGAGAACGAGGAAGACGAGAAACAAGAGCGTGAGGACGTGTAGGAGAGAGAAAGAAAAACAGAAAGAAAGAAATGAGTTGGACAGAGAAAACGACGGTCAGACAGAAGGAGAAAGAGTCAGAAACACAGAGGGGGAAACTGATAGAGAGAGAGAAAAGAGAGAAAGAAGAGCAAAGAAAGACAGATGTACAGTCAGGCAGACTAAAGGAGAGATGGAGAAAAAGGGCTAAAAAAAGAGAAAGAGTGAAAGAGAGAGGAAAGAAAGAGTAAAATAGACAGAGCAACATAAAGAGGCAGAAAAAGTGAGAGACAGACATTGAGACAGAGAGACGAGAGAGAAAGAGATGAACAGACATAAAGTGAGGCATAAGACTGAGAGAAATAAAGAGACGAAGAAAGAGAACGGGTGAGAGACGCAAGCGATGACTGAGTCAGGCAGTCAAAAGAGAGGTAAAGGGAGAGATAGAGAAACGGATAAAAAGAGAGATTGAGAAAGAATGAGAGAGAAAAGATGAAAAATAGAGAGAGAGAGATGGAGGAGAGAGAAAGAGAGAGACACATAGGGAGATGAGAGAAAAGACTGGAACAAAACCAGTGAGAAAGAAAGAAATGGATTGGACAGAGGAAGAAAGAGACAAACACAGAGGGGGAAACCGATAGAGCGCGAGAAAAGAAAGAGAGAGAGACAAAGAAGAGCAAAGAAAGAGACGGATATACAGACAGTCAGTCAGGCAGACTAAAGGGAGAGATGGAGTAAAGGGGCTAAAAAAGAGAAAGATTGAGAGATAAAGAGTGAAGAAGAGAGAGAACAGAGAGAAAGAGATGAACAGACATAAGACGGAGGCATAAGACAGAGACAGCGAAAGAGAGAAATAAAGAAAGGAAGAAAGAAAGAGGGGGGGAGAGAGGAGTAAGGGATGAGTAAGTTAGACAGTCAAAAGAGAGGTAAAGGGAGAGATGGAGAAACATGGATTAAAAGAGAGAGAGAGATGAAAAGAAAGAGAGATGAGAGAGTGAGGGATGAAGATAGACAGAGAGAGAGAGATAAGGAGATGAGGAAAAAAGGCAGTAACAAAAAGCGAGAGACAAAGAGGAGAGACAAAAGTGACCGAATGACAAACAGGGAGGGAAAGAGATGGACAGAATGAGAAATATAAGACACAGAGAGAAGAGCAAAGAATGAGAGCAAACGGAGAGAGATGAAAGGAGAAACGGATAAAAGTTGTGTGACAGAGAGAGAAATAGACAGAGAGAAGAAAAGAGAGGGGGAGGAGAGGGGGAGAAGAAGGAGAGAGCAGTGAGATGCAGGTTTTACATTGTTTCATGAAGGCAACGATAAACAAAGCAATTTTAGCTCATTCTCATCAGGCCGGTAGTCAATGAAAGGCGGGGAGCAGCGCAGTCGCACACCTTTTGCACTGTGAAAGTTATAATGATCTCAATTACACGCCCATCCGTCAGCACAAACGAGTTTGTTTTCTGCTGGTGTCACCGTCCCTGATGGAAATGTCAACAATCCCTCCCTAGATGTAATGAAAATGTCAGGAGAGAATATGACAAAACGTCGCCGGCAGACGTAAGCCGTTTCGGGTGATGAAACTTCTCCGGCGCCACCGCCGTCCCAGACACGGGCCGAAATGCAGACGGATGGAAGTTCGTTTCCTCTCGCTCGCTCACTCTACAAACTCCAACACCGGCGTTTCGCACCAACACGTGTTCGAGTTAAAGCTGGGATCGGACGTGAGGCATCACAGCAGCATACGCCTGTTGACTTTATTGCATTGCATTCCTTTTTTTACCCAACTTTACCACACAGCATTGCGCCAATATGTAGCTCTAGCTCCGAGCATTTCATTTCTCAAACTCGGTCTCGGGAGGTTCTGGCAGGAAATGATGGCGGTTTATAAGACTGGCATGAAAGTTGTTTGAGAGCTAACAAATGGCAGCAGTGCACCCACTTCCAACCTTGAGCAAAGCATAACCTTGTTCGTAGCATTTGTTGGAATTGAAAATCCTGATCTCGCCGAGTTTTCCCGGCGGTACGCGGTCTTACTTTGTTTTTCTCGAGTCGAAAGCCGAGCGACGAACCGCTCTGTAGGGGATAAAAATATATGCACTTCCTGTAATTCCAATTCCCCGGCTCCCTTCCAGACTACTGGAGTTGACACCAGCGATTCGTCAGTAAATATAACCTGCAGTCTGTCCATGATGCAAACAGGCAGTAAGAGAGCCGGGCCGGGGTGTGACAGAGGCAGGATGGCGGCCCGCAGAGCCACACTTCCAACCAGTCTCACAATAAGGTTACGCCTTGGAGATTCGCCTTTTAACACGAGTGAAGAGAGACCAAGATTTTCGAGGCATGACACAGACAGCGCTCTTATGCACCCCCCAGCCAAAGGTACAAACACCTGCTTTAAAGACATAATCATAAAAGTGACCCTCCATGGCAAAACCAGTCGCTTCTCTCAAGTTTTAGATCATGTTTTAGAGCATAAATCAAGCTTCAAAACGATACCTATATCGAATAAATCGGACGACATATGACTGAGATATCAACATTCAAATGAGTTGGGTTTCTCCTGTCACGCCAAGTGAGAAACGGAGAAATCTGCCTTTGAAGTTGACTATCGCCGTAGCACTCACAGACGCTTGGTGCGGTCGCGGCTACGTTTGCATTTACGGTAGCCTACGCTGCATTCACAGCCACACGGATAGCCTACCTGCGTTAGGTTAACTGAACTCGGGAGACGAAGATGGATTCCGGAGAAATATCTTCACGCTAGTCAACCAGTGGATTTACCGTAAATATTGAATTAGAGCGGTCAAAACACAAACTTTTAACATTCTGCTGGAATTGAATTCCTCACCTCAAGAAAATCACGTTTTTAGGATGGAAAGGGTAAGTTTTTCAGCCAAATTTATTCACAACAGTACAGTATAGACCTTCCACTGTTTCAAAACGCTAAAAACAAAAAATCCTAAATTTTACCCCACGCAACGTAAACGCTCATTTTTCTCGGAAACCTCCGTTGCGACAAGCGGCTGCTTTTGCCGTGCAGAGTCACAAATAGAGGTCTTTTAAAACCATAGACTGTAACACACCTGCGTGCACCAGTGATGGAGAGTAGCAACCTAAAGTTAATAACTAGCTTTTCCATTATTTTACAAATAGTGATGTAGCTCAGCAAAACGCTACATCATCGCAGTGTCAGTACCCGAGTGAGTGACTATTAATCATTGTGAACACACCACAGTACAGCACGCAGTGCACCTCTGCATTAACACATCCGTGAATAGAGCGGTGATTTCTGACTAGGCAGCAGTGTATTCGGACAGTACCTTGTTCATGAGTACCTCTTTGGTACCTTTTTCTGGTCAGAAATTCGAAAGAGGCGAACAGCCTAACCATTACACTACCACCTGCCTCTGCTAAATATTACATATGTAAGGTTTCAGCCCGAATCCAGTCGGGAGTCAAACTCTCAATCCAGGTCTTCACAACAACCTCTGATTACCAGGTCAGATTCTCTCGGGTTTTTACCTGCCATGCCCTTCACCTCTGGTTTATAAAGACCATTGTTTGTGTCTTTTCTTTGCTAAGTATTGATTTGTCCTGGACTGTACACCAAGCGTCTTTCTGTTCTGCCTTCCTCTGTACCAATCACTGTTTAACATTTAATTTTAGGGGGGGGGCTACTGTGGACGTCAGTATTACTCCTAATTTTTATTCCTGTTGTGTTTAGGATCTTAACCTTTTTGCCTCGAAAAACAGTGAAGCAGAAGCAGGGTGGAGGTCAGGGTTATATTCACATCCAATATGGTCACAGACAACAACAATGCATCCATTTTTAACTCCTCAGAGATGGGCAGCACATATCCCGTATGGCGCAGTGGACCAGAGAGAGTCTGGACACTAACTAGCCGTAGCTCTGCTCTGTCCCTCTGCTCTGTCTCTCCCTGTGACTCTCTCTCTCTCTCTCTCTCGGCTGGCATAATGTTGAGTCAGTGAGTGCTGGAGCCTCGTCTCGTCTCTCTGTGGAGCAGGATCCTGTCACAGTATGGACTTTAGTGAAACACATGGCCACGCGCATGCTGTTCCAGACAGCCTCCTGTGTCCCGGGGCTTCTGAGGATAACGCATGCTGCTGCTTCTGCCTCTCCCAAAATCACCTAAAAAACCTCCACCTCTAAACCTGCCTCCGTCAGACACAAGAACAGCACAACTATTAAGAATAAGTGTGAAACTACTGTTTCCAGTAGCTTATCAGTAGCAAAGCTACTTTCAAAAGCAAACTTTTGGCAAACAGTTGCCTTTAACCTATGGCAATGTTGCCGCAAATTTGCAGCAAGGTCATATTTTCACATGCAAATTAGGTTTGCGAGCAGCGTGGTGGCGCAGTGGTTAGCGCTGCCGCCTCGCAGCGAGAAGGTGCTGGGTTTGAACCCCAGGGACGGCCGTAGGGCCCTTCTGTGTGGAGTTTGCATGCTCTACCCATGTTCGCGTGGGTTCCCTCCGGGTGCTCTGGTTTTCTCCCACAGTCCAAAGACATGCAATATAGGTTAATTGGTGACTCCAGATTGGCCTGTAGGGTGTCAATGTGGGGGTGATTGTGTGAGTGTGTGTGCCCTGCGGTGTTGGCGCCTGCCCAGGGTTGGTCCCCGCCTTGCGTCCGTAAATTCCTGGGATAGGCAAGAGTCAAAGTAAACTTTATTGTTATCTCTGCTATATACTGTACATGTATACAGAGAGACGAGATGACGTGGCTCCACCCTTAACAACGCAAAGAACTAGGGACAAAGAACAAATAAGGCATATAGAACAGGCAGTATATAAACAGAATATAAAATATGTGACCCTCCACGGCAAAAGCAGTCGCTTGTCGCAACGGAGGTTTCCGAGAAAAACGACCGTTTATGTTGCGTGGGGTAAAATTTTGGATTCTTTGTTTTTAGTGTTTTGAAACAGTGGAAGGTCTATACTGTACAGTTGTGAATAAATTTCGCTGAAAAACTTACCCTTTCCATCGTAAAAACGTGACTTTCTCGAGGTGAGGAATTCAATTCCAGCAGAATGTTAAAAGGTTCTGTTTTGACCGCTCTACTTCAATATTTGCGGTAAACCCACTGGTTGACTAGCGTGAAGATATTTCTCTGGAATCCATCTTCGTCTCCCGAGTTCAGTTAACCTAACGCAGGTAGGCTATCCGTGTGGCTGTGAATGCAGCGTAGGCTACCGTAAATGCAAACGTAGCCGCGACCGCACCAAGCGTCTGTGAGTGCTACGGCGATAGTCAACTTCATAGGCAGATTTCTCCGTTTGTCATTTGGCGTGACAGGAGAAACCCGACTCCTTTGAATGTTGATATCTCAGTCATATGTCGTCCCATTCATTCCATATAGGTATCGTTTTGAAGGTTGATTTATGCCCTTTCATGAAAACATAATAACTCAATTTTGGAAATTTGTGATAACCGACTGGTTTTGCCACATATAAGCTTTAAACTAGACGTAGAAAGAGATAATTAGCATGCGGTGCTCAACCTGCAATTATGGCCTTGGAATTGTCATAACTGAACGTGCATGAGGTCAGTAACATGGAGTCGGAGGATGGAGTTCACCGTGGCGAAGACTCAAAACACGGACATGAAATAGCTTTGATGTAGTTTAGCAACGTTTTCTCTGTAGCTTGTGTAGCTACTACATTAAAACATTAGCTTTGCTGTAGATACTTTAATCATAACTAGCTTGTAGCTCAAAAAGCAATGGTTTAAAAGTATCCTCCCCAGCACATCGTTCTTATCATTCACTCACACAGTTAGACAGTAAAATGTGGAAGAAGTAAATCGATTAATGTTGGTTCTTACCTAATTTGCCGTTTGTGGAATGTTTTTCTGTGATTGTGGAGCTGCACGTAAGCAGAGAATCCAGCTTTCATAGAGGCTTTAAAAATGAGACCTGCAAGGATGAAATCAGTAGCGGTGACTGGAGATGTGTGTAGTTTTTGAGATTCAAGGACAAGCTTGACACGCCTGTAGTAACAGTGTGAGCACAACATTCGTTAAACACACCAAGTGGACAATGACATTTTCAAAAGATGCAAAGTCATATTGTAACAGCTTTGGCTTCGGGCATTTAATACTTGGGGAATTTAGTTTCCAAGGCAACTGTGCATTCCAGGAGAGCGTGGGGAGGGAGGGAGAGAGAGAGAGAGAACGATGGAGAAGAGATACACATTAGCAGAAAGAGGGGGGGATAGAGAGATACACATTAGCAGAGAGACAGACAGACAGAGAGAGAGAGAGAGAGAGACAGAGAGAGAGAAAGATAGAAAGATACACATTAGCAGAGAGACAGAGAGAGAGAAAGATAGAGAGATACACATTAGCAGAGAGACAGACAGAGAGAGAGAGAGAGAGAACGATGAAGAAGAGATACACATTAGCAGAAAGAGGGGGGGATAGAGAGATACACATTAGCAGAGAGACAGACAGAGAGAGAGGGAGAGAGAGAGAGAGACAGAGAGAGAGACAGAGAGAGAGAAAGATAGAGAGATACACATTAGCAGAGAGACAGACAGACAGAGAGAGAGAGAGAGAGAGGGAGAACAATGGAGAAGACAGAGATACACATTAGCAGAAAGAGAGAAAGAGAGAGAAAGAGGGGAAAAGATAGAGAGATGCACATTAGCAGAGACAGAGAAAGAGAGAGAGATGGGAAGAAACACGTTAGCAGAAAGAGAGGGGGGATAGAAAGGTACACATAAGCAGAGAGAGACAGAGAAAGAGAGAGAGAAAGGAGGGAGAGAGAGTTGCAGATACTGAGGCATGCTGAAAGAGAGAAAGATGGAGAGAGGGAAAGATAGAGAGATACACATTAGCAGAAAGAGAGAGAGAGAGAGAGAGAGAGAGAGAGAGACAGAGACAGGCACACTGAAAGAGATCGAAATATCCTCATTGTCAAAGAGAGATAGAAAGGATGGAAAGACATTAGCAGAGACACAGAGAGAAAGATAGATAGATACACATTGGCAGAGGGAGATAAGAGAGAAAGAAGAAAATGAAAGAGGGAGAAAAGGATGGAAAGAGACTGAAAGAAAGAGAGAAAGAGAGAAACACACTGGAAGAGAGAGAGGAAGAAGAAGAGAGATAAACATTAGTAGAGAGAGAGGGAGAGAGAATATAATTTTTATAAGATTACATAAATGAGGGAGAGAGAATGATGTTATGGTGATTATGTAACAGCTGTGTATGTGCGTTTGTGTGTGCGTGTGTGTGTGTGTGTGTGTGTGTGTGTATGTGCGTGTGTGTGTGTGTGTGTGTGTGTGTGTGTGTGTATGTGCGTGTGTCTGTGTGTGTGTGTGTGCGTGTGTGCACACGTGTGTGTGTGTGTGATACTTTCCACTGATCACTTTCCCGCCTCATATTCTTCTTCTCCAGAATATTAAAGCTGGTTCCTGTGTTTTCCGTGCCGACGCGTGGCTCTGACTAGCGAGCACTACACTGCGGGCAAAAAGCATAAAGGAGCAGCCGAGCGTCACTTTTTCAGATGGGTTTTGGAGTTGGAGGCCCAGACTCGTGTCTAAACGCTCCTCCTTCCCCCATCGTCCCCTCATCTTCCCTCTCTGCCCACTTGCCCATAAAAGAGGAGTAAATAAATGATGTCTTCCTGAATAAGTAAACACAGACATATTCTTCTATTCCGCTTGTTGCATCTTCTCATTCACAATCCGGGCCACATCAATACCCAGCGGCCAAATAACAGATGTGGAATCCACTGGAATAAACAAAACTGAGCTTCACTCTTATTAAAGCTCTGCAAAAGCAAGCGTGTCAACACGCACCAACTTAACTCATACGGCAAACATTGTGATTAAGGAAAAGGACAGTGAGGATTAGGGAGTATTAATGGTAGATTAGATGGATCAAGTTAAAACCTGTTCATCATAAGTGGCAGCCGTGTTTTAAATGAAGAGAAAATTGCTAATCAGGGAGTGTTTGATGACTTCTGTCCTCCTGATTTTTTTTTTTTTTTTTCAAAAACGTCAATCTTTTATTCCCAGGAACTGTTGCTGTTACTGATAATAACATTAACCAGGGAAATAAAAACATTATTAATACAGCGAGAGCAGAAACTCAAAGACTTCGATACTTCGCCGAGCGGAAAATGATGCTGCAAGTCACTGTTATTGGCGCTCAATTCAGTCAATTCGGACCAATAAGAAACAGCATTAAAATGGCGCTTTCCCGCCAGGTTCGGAGCAAAATAATTGACACTTCAGACCTCCTGATGGGACACAAGGAACACACACATAAAATCACATACACACAAAGTCATTTTAACCTGGAGAAGGCTGAGGAGTCACAATCATTTAGGAAACATAAAAGCAAATGTGGATGTGTTTTCCCTTGAACTAAAAGTCAATGTCCTCGTCCTTTTGCCATCAATGTTGAATATTCTCAGTTGGTTCTAACATTATAAAGAAACAATTTTAGACAATACTTACTGAGAAAAAATGTAATATGAGTTCTTTTCCTGGTACAAAATCTATCACGTATCTGTATTTCATGTTATAACAACATTACAGTACATTTTCCAGCCAATTATCTCAATAAAATGTGCTGCATTGGTAGCAGTCTAGTGGTTAGGATCCTCGCCTCAGGACCAAGAGATCATGGGTTTGAACCTGACCTCCAGCACTACCACCACTGGCTCCCTGAGCAAGACTCACTGACGGCCTTTTCTGGGCTTGAGCCCTGATCATTTTTTTAGTATAATCTCTGCTTGTGCCAGGTTCAAATCAACTACTTTGTGTGAGAGAAAGAGAGAGAGAGAGAGAGAGAGAGACAGAGGCACACTGAAAGAGATCGAGATATCCTCATTGTCAAAGAGAGATAGAAGGGATGGAAAGAGGGGAATGATAGATACACATTAGCAAAGACAGATAAGGATGGAGTGAGAGAGAGAAAGATGTAGAGCAAGGGCAGAGAGAGATAACGACAAAGAGAGAATAACACATTAGCGGAGACACAGAGGGAAAGATAGATAGATACACATTGGCAGAGGGAGATAAGAGAGAAAGAAGGAAATGAAAGAGAGAGATATGCACTGGGACAGAGAGCAAGAGAAAGAGACACAGACAGAGAGAGAGAAGGATGGAAAGAGACTGAAAGAAAGAGAGAAACACACTGGAAGAGAGAGAGGAAGAAAGAGAGAGATAAACATTAGTAGAGAGAGAGGGAGAGAGAATAGAATTTTTATAAGATTACATAAATGAGGGAGAGAGAATGATGTTATGGTGATTAAGTAATGGTGATGTTATGGTGATAACTAGTGGTTAGGATCCTCGCCTCAGGACCAAGAGACCGTGGGTTTGAACCTGACCTCCAGCACTACCACCACTGGCTCCCCAAGCAAGACTCGCTGACGGCCTTTTCTGGACTTGAGCCCTGATCATTTTGTTAGTATAATCTCTGCTTGTGCCAAGTTCAAATAAACTGCTTTGTTTGTCTGTTAAAATTTAGACATTTTCTGTCTGTTTAAACATTACAGAACAGTTGGAAGCGTCACGGTTTGTGCATTGGCTCTGTGATTTGGAAGGTCGCCGGTTCAAACCTCGGACTTGTAAAGGTACCACTGAGGTACTGAGGTACCGTCCCCAAGCACAACTTGCTCGGCACTTCCAAAAAGCTGCCCACTGCTCCTTCACGGATGGATCAAATGCAGAGGTCACATTTGGTTGTGGTGCACTGTGTTCTGTGCAGTGTTCGCAATGATAAATAATCCCTCACTCTATATCATGGTACTTGTGTTTATTAATGTTAATCATTTAAGTGCCTCACCAGTGTTGACTTTGCTAACATCATCTGTAATGCTCCTCATTAAAGAAGTCGACAGAAACAGGGCAGGAAATGTAAATTTGATCCCTCAATAAGCCGTTAGTCTGTATTTTCAGTCCCCGTTCTTGTCTTATTTATATTTCCCGTCTCTGCGCCGAGCTTTGCCCTAAGAGCAGCATTTGTCTAGATGCACTAGATAAGTTTTGGGGCATTTAGGCTGCGATGTCTATGAATGCAGAAGCCATTAGTACGTGTCAGAGCTCAGTAAAGGAGCGTGTGTTGTAAAGCGGGATCGCAGGGACCCAGGGGAGAGCACGGATGTGGGCCAGTGCTGAGCCGAGGCCTCGTCAGGACAAACGTTCAGAATCTCAAACCCTCTTCTGGCCGTTCTCACAAATCAAACAGTATATTATGGGGAGAAAGATTAGGACAGTTTATTACATTTACAACATTTATCCAATGCATTTATATATCGTCAAACAACTTTGCTTTCTTGAGCTGACGGGCAGTTCCTAGAGAAACTGAGTGAGTGTTGTGTGTTAAAACGTAGGAGAAAGGAGAAATGAGACAGGCTGTTTCTAGATGTTTCTGCTGATTATAGTTGACCTAGCTGTTAAACTATGAGCTTTTGGTTCAAGTCCTGAACCGGTAAAGGTACCCCTTAGGTATCTGTGAGCAAGGGTCAAATGCAGAAGTCATTGTAGGGTGCTCACAATGATGAATAATCACTCCCTTTTATCGCTTTAAGTAACCAAACGCAGCATGTATGCGGTCTGACCCAAAGGCTACAGTTACATGCAGTGCAGCCTTACCACAAAAATAAGAGTTATCCAGTGCTGGAATAAATAAATAAATCAATAAATAAATAAATAAATAAAACAACTTGACTCTCGGCTGTCTTCGGCAGGGACGTTAGCACTCTGAGGATTTTTAAGACTGAGATCAGATTTTTCTGTCACTCTGTGGCATGAGAAGATTAGAAAAAAAACTGTTCCCCTCATTCTTACTTCAGGCCATCTGTTCATCATTCTTGGCCTTGCTGGAGTGTGCTTCTCTTCTCCCTTGTGTCCACGGAGTAACCATGCCAGCTGAGAATGGCCGAGTCGCTGAAGAGGACTGCACTCGTGTCTCTCTCTCTCTCTCTCTCTCTCTCGCTCTCCTAGAGGCCCTCCATGGACACTATCCATATGCAGTCTACGCTGCTAATTAAATAGGCTGCATTGGCAGTGATGCATACCATGCTCATCTGAAGTCTCTTCCTCCATTGTGCTGCGTGCTACAGCTCGGCTCCACATGACCTACATATGGCTCCTCACTGCTGAGGGAACGTGGAGACGTGGAGCTCTGATGTACCCAACTTTCCCCGTCTCACACTCTCTTAATTCAGATGCACCCGCTCTGTTACAAGCTGGGTTCAACGAGAGTGTGCTTGTGGAATCAGGGTCAGATCTGAATTCATTTTAACAACGTAAATGTGTGTGTGTGTGTGTGTACATATATTGTATACAGTATATAGATATAGATATATAGATATAGTCATATGTCATAACGTGGAAATAATAAAGATCAATTCAAGATAATAGATAAAATCATTCATTTATTCATTCATTCGCCGAGCTGCTGAATCCCCATCGGGGTTGCGGCAACCGGAGCCAATCCCGGGAACTACGGGTGCAAGTCGGGGGACTAACCCTGGGCAGACGCCAACACACCGCAGGGCACACATACACGCTCACACAATCAAACCTTATAAGGGACGATTTAGAGTCACCAATTAACCTACTGTGCATGCTTTTTGGAGGGTGGGAGGAAATCGGAGCCCCCGGAGGAAACCCACGCGAACACAGAGAGGGCAGAAAGGCCCTACGCCCGACCTGATGATCGAACCCAGGACTTTCTCGCTGTGAGACAGCAGCTCTAACCACTCCGCCACCGTGCCGCCCAATACATAAATTATATAGTGTAAAGAACAATAGAATATTAATTATGTTATCAATGTTTCCAAACTGTATTTATTACTTTTACATCATTTTATTTTATGTAATTGTTCTAATTGTATGATTCTTTAAAGAATATTATATAATTTATCAGTCCCTCCAGGAATTCACAAGGCTTTTTTTTAGATAGTTGTGGCATGAAATGCCTTATTTTGCGCCAGCTTTTCAAAAAAATTGCGATGAAACTTTTGTGTTTTTAGGCATTTTGTTGCAATAAAGTTGTGTGAGCAAGTCAAAGTTGTGGAAAAAATTGCCATTTTGACCCCCTTTACAATCAGTGAATTTAAATGAAGGGAACAAAACCACTATTTTTATTGGTCATTAATCATTTAGTTACTTTTGAAGGTAAATCTGAGGCATTTTAACACACGTTTCCTGTGTCTTCTAAATGTAACAAGGAAGTAAGTTCACCAACAGGATGGTTCAACATTTTGCGGGAAATGACAATGACTGGTCAAAAATTGTGGAAAAGTTTTGATAATTGGTGAAAATGGCACGGTAGTAATGAATTTGCAGGGATTGGCTGAATTTGCGTTAATAGTTGAGATCACAACATCGTGAAATCTTGGAGGGTCTGATTTATACATTATGCATCACTGTAATTTTATGATATTCACACTTTTAATGCTTAAATTTGATCATTTGTTTCATGCATGGACATTGTGCGATGTGTTGTTTTTGAGGTTGTACAACAAATTTCTATGTACTATTTGCTACACGGCATGAAAGCTTTTATAGTTATTCGCATTGTTTCTTTACAATTCAAGGCAGCATTTTTAGAATGACTGCATTTTCAGCCAAGACTGCCGCAGCATTATTCATATTTTTTCGCGTTGGTTTCCGCCGGGAGCTCCGGTGCTTCCTCCCACAGTCTAAAAAGCACGCAATATAGGTTACTTGGTGAGTCTAAATTGGCCCACAATGTGCGAGTGAGAGCGTGTTGGTGTGACACTGTGACCCTGGCTGGGATTGAGCGGATCGGATAATGAATGAATGAAAAAGCCAGAGTATGCAGTCCAGTACAATTATAATAGCAAATATAAAAGTAATGACTATGGTGATAACAATAATAGCATCTATTATGTCAGTTTAATTTCTGTTATGAACGTGATTGGTCAATATGTTATTAGCATGATATTAATATTCCTCTGGGGGACACAGCACTTATTTTATGGAACATTTCAGAGACGAACAATAATTTGCTCAGAAGTGAGACGAATAAAACCTGAAGCCTTTCGCCCCCTGTCATGTCCATTTCTACCAAAGTCTGTGTTTACACAGGTTTTGCTTTAGCCGTAACACTTACCATGAAAGTTTAATGTTCATGTGAGCGTGAAACTTCATACAACGCTGAGATCAATCTAAACAAAAAGTGAATGTACATGAAAGAAGCAGAATAAACCTCTCTCTCTCTCTCTCTCTTTTTCCCTCTGCTCTGCTCTTTGTGTAATTGAGGTGCTGGCAATTAAACTGTGCCCTGGACGCCATATTCAGAGTGCTCAATTGATCGAGGCAGCATCTCCAGTGGAAAATAAGTGCCTCCGTTCGGTTCATTCACCTTCCTCGCTCCTCTGCCAACACGCCGTGCCACTGAGATAGTCCACCTGTCGCTATGACTCCTCTCTCTTTCTCTCTCTTCTCCTATAGCACCAACTGCGGCGCTAATTAGACAGCAATTCCATTTACTGAAATAACGGCATGCACAGGCTATACTGATGAAAAATATGACACAGTCTGGGTGTTTGGGAGGTGGAAGACTGAGAGAAAGAAGATGAAAGAGAAACAAAGAGAGAAAGACATTTAGAGCGAGAGATACAGAAACAGAAAAAGAAAGAGAGAGAGAGAGAGAGTCAGACGATAGAGAGATCAAAATAAAGATAAATATACAGTAAAGGAGAAGGATATGCAGTGAGAGAAAGAAATAGAAACAAAGGGAGCCAGAAAGAAAGAAAGAAAGAAAGAAAGAAAGAAAGAAAGAAAGAAATAGAGAGAAACTGAAATAAAGATAGCTAGGGTTTGCAACCTTCAGAACAGAGGACGCAGATGCAGAAATCCTGGTCAAGCTTACACTCTTTTAATGTCCAAAAACCACAATATACACACACAAACACGGACACGGGCTCACATCTCTTTATCCTCTCTGGTACTTGCACATGGATTACCACACGAAAGCACAACCAAACTCCCAGCGAGTCGGCGGAACTTCTCCTTCGGCGCTCTCTCCGTGATGTCTCAGGATGAATCAGGACGGTGCAAGCCCGGCCGGCTGTGGTGGAGCGCACTCTAGAACTGTAGAAACACAAACAAACATTCGGACCTTTGTGAGGGTGGCCGGATGCTAACATCTGGATCGAGCCGATTGAAATGATCCAAACCCCCGGCGTGAGGAATCAACTCGAAACAAGCGAATCAGAATCGAGGGTGACGTGCAACCATTACGTAATGGGAATTAAACGGGGGAAACCAACCAAGATGCAAGTGATAGAGGTTAGCCGAAATCCCAAGGTGAAAAACAAACCCAGGCTAGTACTCCGGCGACCAGGAATGGAGTGGGCTGGGCCGAGGAGAGGCGGCACGGACGTGACAATGTGTAAATAGAAACAGATACAGAGAGAGAAATAGAATAAAGTGAAGGTGAGTGATCCTTTGTCATTGTGAACACAGCACAGCACAGCACACAGTGCACCACAAGCAAATGTGATCTCTGCATTTGACCCATCCCTGAAGGAGCAGTCGGCAGTTGACATGGCCAATGCCCGGGGAGCAGTGATTGAGGACGGTACCTTCGCTTATGAGTACCTCAGTGGTACCTTTACCAGTCTGGGATTTGAACCGGCAACCTTCTGGTGCCCAACCGTTACGCCACCAACTGCCCCAGAAGATACAGATGGAGAGACACAGCGGAGAGAGAGAGCGAAATAGGAGTTACGATAGACAGAAAGTGATACAAATAAAGATACAGAAATGGAGAATCATGCAGAAAGACAGAAACACAAAGAGAGAGAGTGTTTTCATGTAGGTTCCAACAAGTTTAATGAGTCTCTGAATCAGTCTTCACTAATCTTGTTCAATATTCCTCTCTCCTCACGCTGTCGTGGTCCATCCCCAGTTATCTCTCCTCCACTGCATGTCAGCGTCAGAAATCTGGCTGATTTTCCAAGGTGAACCTTTGCGGGGAAAAAAACGATGCCATTATCAAGATGGCGTGCTTGCCAACCAGGCACCACTTAGCAAGCCAAACGCTATAGACGAGCATTTTCCACAGACCTTTGTACGAATGTTTGCTTTGGCAGTAAACGCCGTGCTAATCAACAACCCATTCACAGCTGAGGATCTGGCTTCAGTTGTTAGGATTAGTCAAGTGTTACGTCAACAACAAATAACGGCCCACGTCGTTACGGCTCGGGACACCAGTGGGAATGTGTGAGTGTGTTGGTTGGTGATCCGATCGCAAACGCTCTCAAATTTTTGTCTTCTTCGGCTATCAAACTGGCAAGCAGAACTATGTAGTGTAAATGAATCCATTATCACTACCTGTCACCAAACTTAAAACATTCACACTCGGGTGTACTGCTTAAAGTATCAGTGACGAGTCAGTAGCTAGACCCGGTGTCCAATGCCAGCTGTGAGCAATCACCCAAAATGTTCCTCTGTAAAAATATTCCAAGATTGGGGCCAGTCATTGCTGTAAAGCGATTATGCTCCAAAATCATTCCGATAATGACGAGTGGGTTCGCCAAAAAGGATGAGCAATGTGTCTCTGCGTGAAGGCACATGTGTAAAACCTAATTTGTGTTCCCATAAGCCCCTCTATCCTCTTTTCACCGCATTCTACAGAAGGACTGTTGAACAATCCTGGGCTGCTGTCTGGCTCGGAAATTGCGCCGTATTGCATCGCAAGACCCTCCGGCAGATAGTGGGGTCAGAAGAGAAGATCACTGGGGTCTCTCTTCCCTCCATCACAGACGTTTACACCACCCACTGCACCGCCAAGCAAGCAGCATTTTGGGTAACCCTCACAGACCCTTCTCGTGAACCCTTCACCCTCCTGCTGTCTGGAAAGCAGTAAGGAAGAACGTCCAGACTGTGGAACTGTGGACTTGTGTTTCTTTTCACAAGCCATCAGACAGTTAAATACTCAGGGACTGGACTAACATACACACAATCTCAGAATTTTATCGTAGTTATTACAAGGTTAGGATTATTATGAACACAACACAACAAAATGTGACCTCATCCTGCATTTGACCCATCCCTGAAGGAGCAGTGGGCAGCTAACTAGGGCAGTGCCTGTGGAGCAGTGCTTGGGGACAGTACCTTGCTCATGAGTACCTCAGTGGTAACCTCGAATTCCGTAACACATCACATTCACGTCTTGAGGACTCATTTTCCCGTACCTGGGTTCTGGATTATTTAGGTGCGTTCGACCCAGAGCTCATCGTCCAGTCACGCTTACCCTTTGTTTGTCTGCAGTGTTGGGAAGGTTACTTTTAAAATGTATTCCACTACAGATTACAGAATACATGCCCCAAAATGTAGTTTGTAACGTATTCTGTTAAGTTACTCAATGTGAGTAACATATTCTGAATACTTTGGATTACTTAATATATTGTCATGCTTTTTACATCTACATGAATGTAGCAATCACAGCTGTTAAGCCCAAATCTCCCTGAATGGACAATATACTGTTGAGGAGCAAAGACAAAATTTCCGAGTAAGAAATGCATTCCTGCCCGGGCACTGCTGGCTCTGTTGTGCTGGCTCCGGGTCCATTGTGTAACTGACGCCACCAACTTTAACAGGACGCTTACATTAGAGCCTCTTATTGCGTGTTTTGTTTGGGTTTCCGGCAATGCGTGGAATTACCAAAATTAGAGAGGGGATAGAGGGGGGATAGACTAACATATGAAACAGGAAAAGACCGCAGTGTAATCCATTTATTTCAACAAAGTAACTGTATTCTAATTATCACCAATTTAAACGGTAACTGTAACGGAATACAGTTACTCATATTTTGTATTCTAAATACGTAACGCTGGTACATGTATTCCGTTACTCCCCAACACTGTCTGTCTGTTACAGAGTGTTTGAGTTTCACTACCATGGCCAGCTAAGTTCACTCTACGCTAGCCGCTAGCACGGCTCTGGAACTTCAGCTGATTGTCATTTGGATTTGCTTTTGCTTTGTGGACATTGATTGCAAGACGTGAGTTGGAACTACCGTGTGAGCTTGTACTATTAGACATTAGCTTCCACTCGACATTGCAAGGCAGGTAAGAGTTAAAGCGCCCGACTGGGGGTTTGTTCTTTTCCAAACAATTTAGTTTCCACCATTTGCCCAATTTCCAAATTTCTCTTACACACTTTCATGTGTCTTGCTGCTAATTCATGGTTAGAACAGGTTGGAATCATGGGTAATTAGCTGCGTTGGCACCTCGCTGCTGTTTTTCTATTCCAGTCGTGAATATGTATGTCTCAGTCATGCATACTGTCTAATTATGTCTCCTGGTTTTCCAGGCACCAGAGAGAGATGTTCTAATTCAGTAGAAAAACAGTGATGCAAGAGCGGTTAACTCTGCTGGAGCGACGGTGAAAAGGTAGGAAGAGTGTGTTGAATTAGTGTAAACTCTTGTAAAACTTGCTCTTGTATGAAGCAGGTGAATTTACCTGCAGAAATGAGAGGATGACTAAGAGAAAAATATCTAACAACGGAGGGGGGACGGAAGGGCGCTGGATGTTTTGCACACTCTCAGAAGAGAAATGTGTTTAATCCAGTCCCTGGGGTCGTACCTTTTTTTTTTTCCTAACTGAGGAGAGCTACATTGTACCTTACGAATCAAAACAATTAAACTTAGTCAATCCTTGAAGCTATACATTTTTATGGCGTAAGGGTGGGGTGTTCGACCCGTGATCAGAAGGTTGAAGGTTCGAATCCAGGAACGGTAAACGTCCACTGAGCACCACTCATGAGCAACGTACCGTCCCCAAGCACTGCACGGATGGGTATTTTTCTTTATCTAATGATGCAGTGTTTCGGCGTGCTACATTCCTACTTTAAAAAGTGTGTAGTTACTTTTAAAGCTACAGCCTTTTAAAAGTAGCTTCGCTACTCGTAAGCTATAGAAAAACGTAGCTAAGTTAGTAACCAGATCCCAACCATTTTCACTTACAGAAAAATGCCCTCACAAAGTCACATAATCTCACAAATATCAACGTTAACTATCTCTTAAGAAATGCCAGTCCGTGCAATCACCTAAAAATCTGGCCAACGCACACACACACACCCAGACGCAATCACAGACGGCAGCATGCTAAATCTGGGTGCTTTGATCATGAAGGTAAGACAGAATATGAAATGGCAGAAGTGTCCACTGTGCCGTAGCGGAGCGGCTCTCCGTCCCCACGCCTGCATTTCATATCCATTGTAATTATGTTGTTCTGAATAATTTGTATTGAGAATGGGAGAAGGCAAGTGGCAGCCATTCAGGGCATTGGAGCATTAAGATGAACAGGAGAGGTGCTTGTCTCAAGTTGAAAGAGTGTCCAAACAAAAGCTCTGACGCTCTCTCTCTCTCTCTCTCGTTGTGTCACACCACGAACGAGGGAATGAATTTCACTTTAAATGAGCACGCATGAAAAAGACAACATGAGAGAAACAGAGCACGGCTCCTCCACATCTCGCTGCTCGTTTGATCTGCCTCGTTCAGCCCTGTTTCAAATGAAAAGTCCCGGCATCGCCTTGCTGTACGCTTAGATGTATATCAGGTTGTTGCAATAAAGTTTCAACACTTTATTTTTTAAAACGATAGCAGGTGACTTCAGGGAATTTGCTTTGTCGACGGCAGGACACGCATGCGTATGTTCGATTGCACTTTCTTGAGTCAGAATCTGAATCCAACAGGTGAAGAGAACCTGCACTTACAACACTGAGATAGAAAAAAAAAAACTTCAAAGGCAGGCTGAGGAAGAGGACATTTTTTTTTTATTTCGCTCCAAGATCGCACTTTGATGGTTATCCTCTCGCCTCCTCGACTCATCCACCAGTGTTCAAAATGTCCCATGTCTGGTTCTTTCAATTATCTTCTCCACCACAAGGTACCTATACGCCCCCAGTCCTGAAAATGTCTGCAGCAGATGCAAATTATGCCCCTTTTTTTGGTTTAAATAATTATACTCCCGAAACTAGCTCACTGTCACTCATGCTTATGTTTATTTATGCTTTCATTATTATTTGTATGTTTATTCTGTTTTATGTTTTTTCCCCTTCTTGCCCTATTTTTCCCTTTGCAGTTGCTATAGGAACAAACCGGAGGATGTTGAGAACCCAAGTTTTGTCTTTCCCTCTCTCGCATTTTTGCAGTGGAAGAGCGATGCCTTAAGCTTCTCCAGCAGATGGGAACATGCCTGCTCTACCAACAAGTTTTAATAAGCTCTTCCCCTGTAACCGCCTCGCTGAGTAAAACAAACCATTGGCATCCTGCGATATGCCCGTGTGGCTCGCAGGACCCTCAGCATGTAATATATTCGCCCTCGCGCTCCTCGCTTTGCTGCCGTAACGTACAAATAGATGAGCAATAAGCACCGGGGATATGTTAATAACGCAGGCCCGGCTCCCCGGCGTTATTGTGGCGTTTTGGCCTGCTAAACTCCTCGCCACTCGCGGCTCTGAGAACGGAGGAGAGCGTGAAGGAGACGGATGGCTCGGGCTGCTGGCTCTCTCTGCTGTATCATTAGCTTGGCTAATTGGATATTAATGACTGTGTGGTTTCCATTACAGCGAATGGCACACCTGAGGACATTAATATTGCGGAGGAGAAAGCGGAATGAGCCAAGGCACTTCTGTCTGTCCAAGAAGAGATTGTTTTAGGAAGGAAAGAAAGAGAGAGAAAGAGTGAGAACAAAAGTGGAGGACAGGAGCTGCTTCTGCATGGCTGTGGAAAGGCGTCTTTTAATTTAATTCAGTCCATTTTCACTTTATATAGCGCTTTTATACCACAGACATTGTCACAAAGTAGTTACATATTTACGTATTGCCGGGTCAAAGGTCTTAATCAGTAAACCTGGATCCTTCAGTCATTCAGTCATCATCTGAGCTGCTTAATCCCAATGGGGGGTCACAGGGGGGACCGGAGCCTATCCCGGGAATTTACCATCGAAAAGGGGGGTAACAACCCTGGGCAGGT
Source organism: Distichodus sexfasciatus (assembly GCA_032718565.1). Taxonomy (NCBI): domain Eukaryota; kingdom Metazoa; phylum Chordata; class Actinopteri; order Characiformes; family Distichodontidae; genus Distichodus; species Distichodus sexfasciatus. Next base: position 123,131 of record JAVGVS010000671.1, on the reverse strand, counting down.
GCCAACACTCACACGACCACACTCACATTCATACCTTACGGGGCCAATTTAGAGTCGCCAATTAACTTAACCTATATAGCATGCCTTTGGACTGTGGGAGGAAACCGGAGCACCCGGAGGAAACCCACACACACACGGAGTGTCACGCGCACTCCACTCCGCGGCCGGTAGTTGGAATGGGACGCGGCCAGTCGCGGTTCAAAGGGTATTTAAGGTTTCACTTCCTCGCGGCGCGCCGCTCTGCCATTAGAGTCCACCCGGCCCTCTTCCGATTCTCATCGGCATCAACTGTGAGTACTCCAGTTATTGGGTTCATCTCTTTGTTATAGTGTGTGTCGCTAGAACGCGGATTACTGTGGTAATCCTTACTCTTCGCGTCAACTCGCGTGGCTTTCCCGCCTACTCGCGCTCATAGCCGCGTTTGGGCTAACCAGCACGCTACAAGGGCTAACGAGTAGCAATTCGTTACATCCTAACCAGATCACTGTCGAATTGTGAAAGTGTGGCATTCGGTTCATATCCTAATCAGATCACTGTCTGAATCGGAGAGCATTCCCACAGCCACCGAACCCGGCCGCTGGAAGTTTGCTCGCGTCTGCTTTTCTCATTGAATCCTTACCAGATCACTGACGAATCTGACACGGAGAGAGCATGCAAACTCCACAAAGAATGGCTCTACGGCTGATTCGGGACTCGAACCCAGAACTGTCTCGCTGTGAGGCAGCAGTGCTAATTACTGCGCCACCGTCTCGCCCAAAATGACCAACATTTATTTTGGAAATATTGTTCTGTGGTTAACATATGCCAGTGGACGAACAAAATATTATTTTACCAAAAGAGCATATTTACAATTCCTCACAAACCACTGGAAAAAGTAATTGAGTCCTGCCATTCATGCCATGAGCATTCAGTGTAAAAGCTACATTCAGAGCCAAGGCAATCAGTGTGGAAATTTATCCAGTGGGGCAGAGTGGGGAGCAACAAGAGGCAATAATGATGCTATTATGGTCCCTTTGAAAGTTAGATTTCTCTACAGCACCCCAAGTGGATGTTCCTTTTCAAAATAAGTGCCAAAACAGCCCCTGGAGGACAAAATTCACAGTATGTCAAGTAGTCAATTTAATCTCACGAGATGAGGTTGAGCCACGTTGGCTTGCTGAGACCTGACCATGGGAGATTCTAAGAGGCACAGAGAGAGAGAGATGATGGTGAAACTGAGTGAATGACCACATACCTTCCAATGAGTTTGTTCTAGGTGGTGAACTTTGATGCTATAAGCAAGCTTGTTGCTCTGGAGCATGGCAAAATGTAAATAAAACTATTCTAAAATAAAACTTCTGCTGGATTCAAGTTCATGTAACACTGATCGCAAGGACTTTTTTTGATAAGCTTAGTCCCAGATTCGCAAGCTTAAAAATCTCCAGGGTGGTGAGTCATCACAGGAGAGGTGACTCTGAGGTGACATTGTGAGAAAGACGCTTTGCTTAAAAGACTGATTACTTTAACATGTCCTGCTGTTACTCTCAGCTAAAGTCCAAAAATTGCAATGCAGCTGATAAACTTCAAAAGTTAGTGTGGACTTTTAATCTATTTTTTCAACATAATTAAATACTTATCAGTAAAGGTATCACTGAGGTACTCATGAGCAAAAAGGTACCCCCTCCCAAGCACTGCACTCCGGACACTGCCCATGTCAGCTGCCCACTGCTCCTTCAGGGATGGATCAAATGCAGAGGTCACATTTCGTTGTGGTGCACTGTGTGCCGTGCCGTGGTGTGTTCACAATGACAGATAATAACAAATTGGCATTAAAGGTATGAACCTTCACTGGTTTCACGATTCGATACGATACGTTATCTTGATGCATTACAATGCATCAAGGTCCTGCTATCAGTCGTGAGAGGCAGTGTGACACAAATATATGAATGACTGAATGTCAGTGTCCAACATTTATTTCACAACAACTTAGAACCCTCTAGTCAACCTTTTGTGCAGGAATTCTGCTTTCCTTCAACATTCTGATCTGTATTCCCTAGCACGTCCCTCAGCAGCCAGCACTTACATAATTACTAATTAATTGGGGGTTGGAGTGCAAAAAGGAAGAGAAAAGAGTCCCATTAAAACTTCTTCCCCAACCATTAAACAATCCCTCTTTACTCTATAGTAAACACATTTCCCTTAACTGACAGCCAGCTCCTCTGAGGCCAATCGTGGCAAATAAATGCAGAAAATGACTTCACAAGGAGCTACCAAGCCCACTAATTGCATGTTTTAACAGAGGTGAACTGTTTTTTGTGTGGAGAGGTTGAAAGCACAGTTTTGCAGTTGAGATGAAAAGTGCAGATGGAGAAGAGTTACGGTTTGAGTTCACAGCTGCTCCTGTTTTTATGTGTGTATGCAACTTTGATATAGATGCAAATGATTAAACACAACTTTATTTTAACAATGATTAAAATAAAAGACATTATGGCAAAAGAAAACTGTACAAAAAGGCATTATGCATGTTTGTGAAAATCTTATTAAAGTGCAAAGAAATAAGTTGATAGGTACAAAAAGACAAGGACAGGGGCAAAGTATTAAAAGAATTTGTCATGTAGAAACAGTATCTGACATGTGTCTGATATATCAAAATACATTACTTTGTGACATACTATGACCATTCAGCTGGTCAAGCTCTGTTAAGCTGTTAACGGCCTGACAAGTCAAGTTCAGTTGCACTCAGCATTTTATTCGGTGATAATGGAACAGACACAGATGACGCAGTGACACTTAGAGGGTCAAACGCCAGCAAACTGTTTGGGTCAGGTATTCCCACTGATAAAATATATAGATTTCAGGTTGGTGGTGGTGCAGTGAATGAAACCCTGTGTTGGTGCCCATAAGAATGGGGGTCCGAGTCGCATGAGAACCTAAAACCTCATCATGGCCAAGTTGCTCCAGGGAGACTGCTCTGTAATTACAATACGGACGTAGCTCTGGGTAAGAATAAGAGCTTCTGACAAACGCCCTGAATGTAAATGGTTCCCATATGGCAATTGAAAAATAATGCATTACAGAGTAACTAATGAGTTACATTTGCAAATAATACAATTTTATGTTAATACCGTTGGCCATCTGCGCATGCATACTTTCCTTACATGAAATCAACCGTACACAGGTCAGAAATATTCAAGAACATTCCAGAATGAATAATTTCTTCTCATATAGTTCGTTAAACCCACAGCATGTCATTATTCCCTGAACAATATTTTAAATTTATAATTCTATCATTTTATTATAAGGGTCTATTTACACCAAGAAAGTCTGTTAGTTCACTTGTTTTAGTGCGGACCAAATTAAATGTTTATTATTGTTTTGCTTTGGTGCGGTTCGCTTTCGCAACGTGAAATTACACAATCATGGAGATTTTCATGCTGGTCTCCTTGTCCTTATAGCAATATGGTTTATACAGTTTCATACGTTTGCAGAAATGTTTGAGCGCAGTTTTATGATATGACGCTAGAAATTTTGCAACGGCGAAGACGTTCTGCAAGAAGACTGCTCTCCTTTGAGCTCCACATTTACCCATGACTCATTTCTATACACGACTGTGTGTTGCGTAGTTAGCTGAACAATTACTTCCTCTAATGCACAACAACGACGGGAGCCCGTTAAATCCAAAAAGGTCTACTTTTTGGGTCAACTGGGTCGGATTGAGGTCAGGCTGCTTTCGCACATGAAACCAACCGTACCAGTGTTGGTTTGGAGCCGAAGCGCGACCACCTCTTCAGCTGGGTCTCGGTACGCTTGTTTGGTCTGCACCTGAGTTCGGGGGCTTGTATTCACACCTGCCCAAAAGGTCCGAACCAAGGGAGGAAACAAACATGGGTTCATTTTAAGCGGACTAGGTGTAGGTCATATGCAAATTCGAAACCATTTCGAGCACACATGAGGAAAACTGGAACCAATTACTCGCATATACCAAGAGTCCACTGCACTGTCAGGACACTACTCGGAGTTCTCCATACATTAAAATGGTCAGTCTTCTTCATAAATCCAGAACTCACACTTCCTCTCAGGTCTGTTGAAGACAGTCGGCTTGTAGGAAGTGTGCAATGGGGACCTGTACAGGGAAGAACTTCATGTATCACTCTTCGCTCGCTCTTGTCATACTGAACCTGCGGCTCTTTCATCACAAAACTACACAGGCGCTGTGTGAACAGAGAAACTCCTGTTCCTCTGCTGCTCTGCACAATCTGCTTGTAATGAAAGACTGACAAGACTATCATATACCATTTCATTTCAGCAAAATCATACAGAATGGAAGGGAAGCTTTTAAAAGCCACCAAAAATATCCTGTGCAGATTCTTTTAACTGCAGCTGATGTAATGAAAGCTCATTAGTCCTGCTGAATGAGCACTAATAAAAAACATGGACATTGAGCATCAGCTAGATTTATGCTGTCAGGTTAAATCCCAGCTGGTTTATTCAAGGTAAAAAAACAGATTTTACAGATTAGCGTAAACCTGCGACTCGCTAAAAGCAATTTTATATGATTTGATTATTTTTCAATTTTTTCAATAATGACAGTTTTCTCTTCTGTGGCAACACTCTTAGAACAAATGTGTAGAAAAATTACACAAATCGTGTAGCACTTTAGTTTACACATTTTGTGTTAATGTTCAATAAAATTGTGTTGGAATTGTTTTACACATAGTCATGTGTAGTTTTAAAATGGACATGTGCATTTGTTCACAGCATTCAACACAATGTGTTACCAAGGACAGCACATGTGTTAATATTATATATGTTTATACATCATTGTAAAAGTTTGTCATTGTGAACGCACCACAGCATCACACACAGTGCACTACAACCAAATGTGACCTCTACATTTGACTCATCCGTGAAGGGGCAGTGGGCAGCTGACATGGGCAGTGTCCGGGAAGCAGTGCTTGGGGACGATACCTTGTTCACAAGTACCTCAGTGGTAACTTTACCGGCGACCTTCCAATCACAGAGCGAACACCCTATCGTTACGCCAGCAACTGCCTCTTGTGTTACCTTTCTTGACGCTTTCACTGTGTCAAAAGTGTTAACACAGTGAATGTGTTCAAATTAACACAGGAAACGTTGCCCCAAAACTCACCAGTTAATGCGAAAGAATTTGATCCAGTTTGTCTCCATTTTAACACATCTTTTCTAAGAGCGAATGTAAGTCCAGTTTGGTTATACCCATGACCTTTTTTTTCTAAATAAAAGTCCTACTATTTGTTGGACAGAGCAAGAGCTCAGACAAAAGTCATTTTGGGGTCATTGGCAAGGGGTGATGGGTGACCTAGTGGCAGGAGCCTCACACCACGAACCAAGAACTTCCCTCTATCTTCCCTCTAGAACAAGGCCCTGAGAAAGACCATTAACAAGTTGCTCCATTAGTAAGTAGATTTGCATAAGACAGTTTGATAAATGCTGCAAATGTAGTCCAATTGCTATAAAATATCAAATGTTTTCATATTAATACTTATAATAGCAAATCTAAACATATTCGTAATGTACAAATGAGCGTAGCCTGAATGTACCATCCCGAATCTTAAGGAACCTACTATGGTGACGATATAAAGTGAAAACTTACCATTAATAGTCTTGCTGTAGTTTTTGCTCATAAAAGAAAAAGTTCTGAGTGTGTGTACATGTGTGTGTGTCATTTTTATTATGAGCTATTTTTAATGCAGCAAATGACCTTCTTTAAGCCTCTGTCTTCGGAAACCAGGACTTCATTATTATGTATTGAATCAAGATCAATGTATTTCTTTTAAACTAGGATTTAAACACCTCCATGAAGCTGACACCGCATTTGCTTTGAAAAAGAACAGAATCACTGCTTTTCACTGCATTTGTTCTCCTTTGTGGTATTGCACTATTATTTGCAATTATGGTTATTGATATAAAAATGATCCAATTTCACAGCAAGTGACGTCACCCAGCAACTCAAAATTGTCCAAATTGCACCAAAATGCTTTTGTAAGCGAGCTCAAGGGCTTCTGAATGAACAGTTTTTGTTCTTGAACTTCTAATTTTGTTGTTCTTCTAAACAAATGGGGTCTCAGCTTCATGGAGGTGTGTAAATCCTAGCTTAAATAAACTAATACTGAATCAATATCCAGTCATGAAGTCCCTGCGTTGTTTCTAAAGACTCAAGGAAAGTAGTTTGCTGCATAAAAACAGGTATTTTTTTAACGGCTTATTATCACACCGACTCATACACACACAGGCATACACAAGTGCTGTCATTAGTGTTTTCTATTAAAATGCAAATGAATTAATGGAGAATGTGTCCATTTGTTGGTACGCGCCTGATTTATCGGTAACAATTTCAGAGAGGAAAAAGAGGCTGGCAAAATAAAAATGCAAGTCAGACATGAGCAGCGTATGGAGTGGGAATTTGTCCCTACATATCCCCGTCTGCTGTGTGTGAAGCGCCAGAGTCAGGGGTGAGTTTGAGGATGGGTTTAGAAGGATGTTTGCGAGAAGCTCGACGCCAAAGCGTTTGTTTGCTCCTCCGCATTCTGTCAGAGTTTTGCGCGGCTTTAGCAGAGGAAGGGAATCGGCTTCAAAAGCCCTCAGAAGAGCACGCTGATTCAAACGGCCTCATCTCTCCGCCTCAGCTACCGAGTTAATAATTAATGAAAGCGATCAGCGGTTCGATTTCTCTCAGCGTGCTGGGTATGAAGGCACATCGATAAGGACGAAGGCACACTTTCGGTCGTGTTGCTCTAAACACGTCTCTAAACCCATCTATAATTCACTTCCACCAAATCACACCACAGCAAGCAAGTCAAACGACTAGGGATTGTCTGGTCAAAAAGAACAGGATTAGCTCACGGTTATTGCTTATCTTGTGTTTCCCGAAGACGTTCCTCCACCCCTATGCCTTTCTTACAGCAAACGAGTGGATAAGTGTCTAGTAATTACCACTATGAATGCAACAATTACCGCCTCTATCTCTAGTAGCGTATTTTATTCATAATTGTAATAGGGGTGATTAACATAATCACAATTGACATTGCTGCATACACATGACCTAGAAATAGCATCCTATAATCTTAATTAGCCCGCTATGGTGACAATCTCAAGTGAAATCTAACCATAAATTATCTTCCCAGAGTTCTAGCTCATAAAAGGAAAGAGCTGTTACTTATTGGTAATATTCATGTTTAATGGCTTTTATATTTTGAGAAATTATATCTGAGTTTAGTGGTAAACAAGCATCACTACTGACAATCAATTAAATACATATAAAATACAAATATAAAAACTGCAAGCAGTGATTACGGGGGCCATGCAGTTTGCAGCTTTATCAGTTTTTGACGAATCGAAGTGGACAGACGTTGAAAAATGACACGTTTCATCCTTAGGCAAAATGCAAAATAGCTTATTATGGCGCCACCAACTGGCAGAGTGGTGCAATTTTTTTTTTACCTGAGTAGTGGGAGGGGTACCAGACCTACCTGCCAAATTTCAAAGCTGTAGCCCACCCAGAGCTGGATTTTTATGACACTCAGTGTGTGGCATTGCAGTCCTATGCCAAGCCCACCACATTTATTTGCATATTACAGCCAAATGAAGACCTAAATTAAAAATGTGCTCGATAACAATTAAAGAAGAATGTCTTGGCATTCAAATGATACCAGTTGCATGCAGATTGGACAAAAATCCAAGGACTATTTTGCAAGAGACGGTTTTGCATATTATGCAAATTAGCAAAAAATCAAATATGGTGGAAATAGATGCGTGGATCTATAAAAATTTGTCTTGACCCAAGGAATAAGATGGTATAAGATTTTTGAGAATCGGAGCTAGGGTTCAAAAGTTATTAGGCAAAATGCAATTTTTTTTTGGAAAAACGCAAAATAGCTTATATTGGTGCAATTTTTTTTTTTGCCTGAGTAGCTTCCCACTACCCTCCCACTACTCAGGCAAAAAAAATTGCACCACTCTGCCAGTTGGTGGTGCTATAATAAGCTATTTTGCGTTTTGCCTAATAAGTTTTGAACCGTAGCACCCTAGATAAATGGATGAAACGTGTCATTTTTCAACGTCTGTCCACTTTGATTCGTCAAAAACTGATAAAGCTGCAAACTGCATGGCCCCCGTAATCACTGCTTGCAGTTTTATTTATATCCGTATCTGTATATTGCAAGACTGTGTCAGCATTTACACATAAAACTACGACACCTCTGAGTAGTGCTGGACATCCTGAATACAACAACACAAAACACGTATGGCTAACTGCTACACACACACACGCACAAGAATAAGCCTAAAAACAAAAACAAAACAGAGAAAACGCCCAAAATTCTCTCAGGCGTGTGAAGGTTAAAGTTCATAGTACATAACAGTTTTTGATTTGACTGACTTTTGGCCTGGATTAACACCAGCACAGAGACAAAGGGGAGAAGCCAACTTAAATAAGAAGACAAACTGGTGAGGGACAGTTGGGAAAATGAGCTGAAAACACAGACAGGAGGTACTGACCTAAGCTGAGTCAGGGCGGAACACAAGACTGATTTGAGTCTTATAAAGTTAGTAAGTAAACTGTAAACACATTTGGTTATTGTCTAAAATTTAAACAAGACCTCATAAAGGATTTAGTATATTCAACAAGCAAACATGTTCACATCCTTTAAAGCATGTTGTAATATAACGAAACAGCTGCCACAGAGCAACTTTAAGACTAAAGGGAGAGTAAACACTTAAAAACACTTACAGCTTCCAAACTTGAGTGGGCAAGCGTGGGCGTCCATGGGAAAATCTTCCAGATGCATGGGGCACTCAGCGTGAATGGTTAATCTGAAAGTATGTGAGAGAGAGAGAGGGAGAGAGAATCCACAAGGGGGATGAGAAACGAGAGATTGAGAGATATGAAAAAAGAAAGAGAGTCAAAAATAGGAGAGAAAGAGAGCATGAAGGAAAAACAGCAAGATAGCATATCTGTTTAATAGGACAGGCCAAAAAGTGGATTAGGCACCAAGAAGGCAGTGCAAAATTAAATGCTGTCATCATTTATTTTGCCGAAATCGCTGGGTGTATCTGGGGCAGCTTGCAGCGTCGCGACTTAAGATGGCAAGAGATACAAAAGGGAGCGACGGCTCCCAAGTCGCATACTTTTCAAAGTCTCTGGCCCACGAGCGCAACAAAAAGAACAATCGTATCTTCTGAGACACATGTTTAGCCGCCCTGTAGATTATGGGCTAAAAATATTAGTGTTTTAGGGGATAGCTAGTGTCTGTCATAGTCTAGCCCAACGCAGTGCTGAACAGCTGAGTCATACCTCACAAGCTAACGGGCTCCAGTGCTGTAGTGAACTTGATAGAGTGAAGTCGACTAAAAATAGCTCCCCTGAGCTGTTAATTAGTGAGTATCAGGGGTTGATTCTCAGAGGTGAATCAAAGTCAAATCACTCTTTTATGACCAGAGGCTAATGTAGTCTTGTTTCTTATTCCCTCGCCATTGTCAGCAGAAGACTACAGGTGGTTATTCGGTTCTCTTCCCAGAAATTGATGTTGTGCTCTTCAAGCCCTTCTGCCTTCTCATCTGTTACCGTTAAGGCTGCCACTGCGACGTCTCCCAATCCCTCAGATAACCTACGCTTCTTACAGTGATGGAAGGTACTGACGACTGTGTAAATATATCTTGTTCTTTGGGGCGGTGGTGGGACTGTGGTCTAAGTGACTAAAACCTCTGTGTTGGTGACCGTAAGATTGGGGGTGTGGATCCCAGAAGTGTCACTAAAAGCCACAGCTGGGGCCGGAGCTAGACCCTTAACCCCAAGCCGCCCAAGAGAGACTGTCCCTGTAATCAGGAAATGGAAGTCGCTCTGGATAAAAGCATCTGCTATGTGCCATAAATGTAAATGTTCTCCATCACTCAATTAATGACTCCAACTCAACAGATTTGCATCGAATAGACTTGCAACTCTTGACGTGACAGAGTTGTAAGCTCTCCAAGCAAACCAATCGAATATAGCAGCAGCAGCAACATCTGCCAGGACTTTGAAATGAAAGCAGCAGCTGGAGGCTTTTGAATGTTATACGAATGATAATAAGAGTTCTTCCTTGTTATGGGAGACATCACATACAATATTTTAGTTGCTTCCGATATGAACGGAAGTGACTGGGTTAAATCAGATATTGTTTCATATCGATAGCTGTCTCCTGAATTGAATTTAAATTGTATCGTAGCAGACTTTAATATCAGCAGACATTGAATCTTTGTCCACTGAAGCGATGTAATATTGTATTAGATGAAACCTGTTATTTAACCCCTACACATACAGCAGTAACAACAAAAATCTGCCAGTATCTACGCAGGAATGTATGGCAATGGCTGGAATCACTGCGCATGCCCAGTGTA
>JAVGVS010000671.1:0-112729 GCA_032718565.1 Distichodus sexfasciatus | reverse complement strand
TTTTATAATTTACATTAAATTACAGAAAACCACCCAATTCTAATTCATATATTATATTATTATATTATGATTATTATTATATTATCAATTTCTAAAATCTAAGAAACTGAATTAATAGTCTTAATATTCTTATATGCACTATATGATATATTTTGAATGTGAAAAGTATTTTTATTCAAAAACTTGGCAATACAAATTGTACCAAGTTGAGAGTTGAGAGATTTTAAGAATTTATTTTTGAGTTTATTTATTTTTAATCTGAGGTATAAGGGTAAAAGCTAAAAGAGAAAATGTTAAACTTGGATAAAAAAATCTTTTAGGTAAATATGCATCATTACGAAAAAATAAATAAGAATTATGAGATATTGGTCTAATGTAGTTTAATATATTGTGAGAGCATCCAAGCGTGAGTCCTGTATCATCAAAACCTAATCAGGATTTAACTTTATCCTAATTAAATCTTAAAGTTATAAAAATAGCTACAGTAATATTAAATGTTTCTAGCAGCTTTTACTCAATATAACATGACACTCAACTTTTTTGTAGTTGAGTTTATACTGCAGTTCATTTCTATAAGCGAGTGGCTATATATGGGATGGTTTTAATGAGAATTTATATGATAGTTTCAGCAGAAAATGGACACGACCCCAGTCAGCAGGCGCTGTAATGACTATATCAAACTCCGTTAAACTACACAGTGCTCCACTGATCAGCCTCTGCAGATTCTGTAAGCGCTCTCACGCTTATCTCCCAACTGCGGCTGATGTCTATCTTAATAACTTAATATCATCTCCAGACCACAGCACTGGCCACGGGATACACAGACGACAAAGGAGCTGCTTTGATTGCGAGCACTTATTCCATTTCCAGTGAGAGAAGGAAATCTCTTCTTCCCACAGAAATTGATGTCCTCCCCTGAAACGCTGGCTCTTCGGTTTTGGAACTTTTTTCTCCGTCTTCTGCTCCGGATTCTCTCGAGATGCAATTATGGTGCAGTCAACTTGTACGGCTTAGAGAACCAGGGAATACACCCTCATCCTCCTCCTCCTCCTCTTCCTCCTCATCCTCCTCCTCCGCTTCCGTCCCTCTCTCTACGTCAGCCGTTCCTCGCATTTATTTTTAACAGCTTCTGTTCCATCGGGTTTGATGCTCTTTATTAGGGGCTTATCCAGTTGGTCCGTGCCGCGTGACGATTCGATGACACTATAGCTAATTCTCTGTCTTTTTTAGCGCTCGGTGACGCCATCGCCACTCCAGGGAGGGAGTTGGAGACCAAGTTTGCTAGAAAGTGATGAATTATAGACTGGGCACTGCCTGACAATTGCCCTGCAACTGGAGGGAACTGAGCAAGGTTTGCTTTAAGCATTATTCATCATGTATTGTTGAAAATTTGATGTCTTTTACAATATACATTTATTTTGATGAAATGGGATTGCAAGTGATTTTAAAATTTTAACTTAAACTCTCTTAATATTGATATATTTTTGCTAATAAATCAGGAGTCAGCCATAAATATCAATCTAAAACTGACACGTATTTTACTCATTAGTCTGTATTCTGTAACATTCATGATACACTCTCTCTCTCTCTCTCTCTCTCTCTCTCTCCTCACCACACTCTTTTTTTCCTCCCTCCATCTCTCTTTTTCTCTCTTCCCTCACTTTCTCCCCTCACTTCCCACATTCACGCACTCTCAATTTTTCTCTCCTTCTTTTCCTCTCTCATTTTTATCCTTTTCCCCTTCTCCCTTCACTTTCCCTCTCTTCCTTCTTTACCCTCAGTTTTTCTCACACTCCTTCTTTTCCTCTTTCTTCTCTTCTTTTTTCCTTCTCTCACATTCCCTATCCCCTCTTTCTCTTCCCCCTCTTTTACTTAATCTCTCTTTCTCTCCCTTCCTCTCGCGCCCTCTCTCTTCGTATCCCTCCCTCACTACTTACCTCTCTTTTTCCTTTTTCTCCATCCTTCTTACCATTCTCCCTCTCCCTCTTTCTCCCTCTCTGTCTTTTTCTCTCTCTCTTCATCCCTCCCCCCTCACTCTCCCTCTTTCCCTGCCACTTCCTCTTGCCCCTCTCCCCCTCCATCCATCTTTCTCAGCCGCCATCTCTCCTTGTGTCCCTTCCTCATTTCCCACCTCTCTTTTTCCTCTCCCTCCATCCTCCTCACCGCCGTCGCTCTCATTATCCCCCCGTCTCTCTTTTTCTCTCTTCCTTCCTCCTCTCTGACTGTCCCTTAATCTCTCTTCTTCCTCTTTTCCACCTCCACTCACTTTCTGCCTCTCTCTCTCTCTATCTCTCTCTCTCTCCCTTCTTCCCTCCTTCCGTCTCAGCCCACTTCTCTCTCTCTCGCTCACTCTCTCTCTTTGAGTCCCTTCCACGCTCACTACCTCTCTCTTGCCCTCCCTCAATCGTTCTAATCCCTCTCTTTCTCTCTCTCAGTGGTATTTAATTGGGATCTGGAGCATTTCTCTCGCTGGAGAGAACTGTGTTTTCAGGCCGACTGGAACTGTTCCGCCCTCTCAGTGCTCAGCTGTAGGGCCTCTGAGATTCTGCCATTAGTAATTAATAACCTAAATGAACTCACGCTCTGGTATCTTTTTTATGCTAATATCTAACAATTCAGTTCGGCAGCGGTTCAGGCAATCAGCTGTCAGGCGGACCTTGATTCTGATTGTTGAGATGATCGTCTTGTACAGCGACTCTTTCAGAAACCACAGGCTGATGTTCTCTTGTCTAGGGCTATTATTCATGAATATAAGTCTGAACTACGATGGGCGAGAGCAGGTTGCGTAATCGTGTGATAAGTAAGAAAGAAAAAGATTCAACACTTTTAGAAGCATTTGAATGTGAGTAGGAAGGAGTCTGGATTCTGCCACAATGCCCACATGTAGTCCTCTTGCAGTATTAGATATAAATGTAGGAGGTTATGGACATTTGATTTGTTGCTCTGCTAGAGCTCGGTTTGGATAAAATAAATTTTGCATTGTTCGTTTCTTTCCACAGATTAGTCAGTTCTCCACCGCCTACTGAGTTTTGTCTTGTACACGGTTGTTGGCCGAGTCCTGCTATGGCGTCTCACCCTCCAAACCCCCTGCTTCTGTTTACACTGAGAAAATAAACAGCATGTTGGCTCATGAACTGCGGGCCTGTGTGCTGTGGGCTGGGAGCGAGATATTACAGTACCTCAGTGCAATACTTACTGATCAAGATGGCAGGCTTGGAAAACACCTACTGAGCCTACTTGATAAAAAAAAAAGGAAAACTAAAAAGGCAGAAAAATAGCCAAGAAAAGAAACAGATACCAACAGATGTCAAATAATTGACCATAAATACAGATAAGATTAGTAAATATTATTATTATAAGTGAATAACTATTGAACATTTGACATTGCTGTTCATATCACTGATTGCTTTTTCTCACTGACTGTATCTGCACAAATGATTGAAAGTATTGTACAGACTCTAGTTCTCCACTGCTGTTAGAATATCTGCACTTACTAGATCCGACCTGAATGTTAGCTCAGACTTTATAAGAGATACTGTTGTATTTAATAGACTGTGTAGAATTTTTCATATTGAAACTGTTACTGACCTCATGTACATTCAGTGTAAAAGACTCGAACCGGCAACGTTCCGATCACAAAGTAAACGCCCTTATGGTTACGCTACCAACTACTAATAAATGATTATTATAATAATAGAAAAATATTCTGATGCTCCCGTGTCTAGGGCTATTATTCATGAATATAAGTCTGAACTACGATGGGCGAGAGCAGGTTGCATAATCGTGTGATAAGTAAGAAAGAAAAAGATTCAACACTTTTAGAAGCGTTTGAATGTGAGTAGGAAGGAGTCTGGATTCTGCCACAATGCCCACATGTAGTCCTCTTGCAGTAGATATAAATGTAGGAGGTTATTATTATTATTATTATTATTAGTGAATAACTATTGAACATTTGACACTGTGGTACATATCACTGATTGCTTTTTCTCACTGACTATATCTGCACAGATTATTGAAAGTTCTCCACTGCTGTTACAGTATCTGCACTTACTAGATCCAACTTGAATGTTAGCTCAGACTTTACAAGAGATACTGTTGCATTTAATAGACTGTATAGAATTTTTTGTATTGAAACTGTTACTTTTAAATGATTATCATTATAATAGAAAAATAGAATCCCCATAAATCAAGAGCGTAGTAAACTGTGGTCTTCAATACTGTTGTTTACTATAGAATGAAACTGACAAAATGAGTGAGAGCCTTAAAGTGCCTGGGCCTGATGGTGGACCATATAAAGCATTCACTGCATTTACACTGTAGGACTTTCTAATAAAGTGCTGATCATGTTAATTAGAATGTATTGAGCAAAGCCAGTGATCTGTGGTGATACAGCTCACAACTTGATCAGTTCTGTCAATGATCTCTTCCATCATCTGTAAATCAGCTTCCTCCTCCTACAGTGTAGTTCGGTCCTGTCCCCGCTATAGTCATCTCTGTGGTGGCATCTGATCAATGTTAATTAAGTCAGTAAAACGCTGCTGTGTGCCAGTCCGTGCCAGTAGTGATCAGAAAGTTGGCTGACACTCTTTTACTGTCCTAGCAGAATGGGATGGTCAGTCTAATTACGTTCAGGATTTACAGTGAGCTCCACTTGTTTTGTATGGCTGGCTGAACAGTCTGGTTTTAGCAGGTCATTAGCTTTATCTGCTCCATAAACTGAGTCCCATTTTACTCATGAACAGAATAAGAGGTGTTTAAAAAACTTTCAGGTTTGGTGCCAATTTAACTGGAGATTTCAAAGCTTGATCATTACCGACAGCATTGGTCAGAAATAAACAGCAAATGTATGATCGTTATTTGTAAAAATTTTAACTGTGACAAAAGGGTGTGACGGATTAACACTCATAGTGGGAGGGGATTTGGGTAGAGGTGTGAACCTTCACTGGTCTCACGATTCGATTCGATTACGATTATTAGGTCAACGATTCGATACGATGCGATATCTCGATGCATCACGATGCATGCCATCAGTTTTTCTACACTGCACACAGATTGGGCAGCTGTAGTTACTACCGGGATTGTTCTTTTTAACTTTTTAACCAGAAAATCACCAAGCAGTGTCATTAGGATATAATTCAGGGGTTTTCAACTGCTTCTGTCCCAGGGACTACCAGTCAAACATTTTAGATATTCGCATAAAATTCATTGTTCATAAAGATGCGAAAAATCATCTAAATGTTTTGAAAAATGAAAAAAGGAATCATTTTTAAAAAGTGATTTCAGTGGCGTAACAGTAGGGCGTTTGCCCCGTGATCAGAAGGTGGCAGGTTCGAATCCAGGACCGGTAAAGTTACCACTGAGGTACTCATGAGCAAGGTACCATCCTCAAGCACTGCTCCCTGGGGTGCTGACCATGTTAGCTGCCCACTGCTCCTTCACGGATGGCTCAAATGCAGAGGTCACGTTTGGTTGAGATGCGCTGTGTGCTGTGTTGTGTTCACAATGACAAATAATCACTCATTCACTTGTGTTGAAGATGATAACTACAAGTAGCAACACTACTAATATAATTCAAATGTTCAGTAGCAAAGTTACTTTTAAAATACTGTCTCTTTAAAAGTTTATATTGTGGTGCTTAGAGGTGCAGAATACAGAAACTTGCTCAGCAGCAATCATGACATCTTGTTCTACCCGCTTTCACCAAATAAATAATTCAGGTGACAAACTCTCTCCTTTAGATACGTTTTGGCAGGACTTATGGGGGCTTGTAGATTTCTGTCACCTTTGCCTCTAACAGTTGTCAGGTTGTGCATTCTCCTACCCACAGTCTCCAAACAGACAAAACACACACCTCGGTAATTCATGTGTAAATTCTAATGTTTGTGTATTCATGTTTGGACATTTGAGGCCATGTCCGGGCAGTATACACAGCTGTCTCTGGCTGTTGTTGTGCTGCTGCTCTTTGTACACACAGGTTAATAATGAACAACCTCTTTGACTGGTTGTGGCGTGTAGGACGTGTACATTATCAGACAGTAATGGAATGGGGGGAAGATAGCGCCACAAGAGACGAGTTAATACAAATACACACATAGAATTTCAAATAAGTAAAAGGAGAAAATGTAAACATGGAAGCAAAGCTCAGACCTAGATGTTTTAGGCCATTTGGAACCTATTTAGAAGCCATTTTCAGGTCCTGAAAGATGTCTGGGTGGACGACGCATGGTCACCCTAGCAAATGACCACAATGAAGCACAGATTTGACACAGGGCTTAACTCTGCTGGTCTTACAGTGCGTCCCCGGTCTCAGTCTTGACCCTTCAGAGTCTTGGTCTTGTCTCGGTCTCGACACACTCTGGTCTTGGTCTTGGTCTCGGTTTAGGTGGTCTTGTTCCCAACTCTAGTAAAGAGACCAAATATTTCTGCATGTGGTACAGATATGTACCATCTGCTTTAAGAAATATTTAATATAATAATTAATCAGCAGTGTCAGAAATTTCGCACATGATACGATTAGATTTGATATATTGAATGCAAGTTCTGTTAACTGTTGCAATATGTAAAGCATTTCAGAGATGAAACAATAATTGCTCAAAAGTGAAATGAATAAAGTTTGAAGCCTCTCGCCCTCTGTCATGACAATTTCTTCCAAAGTCTGTGTTTTCAGTTTTCTCTTTAACTATAACACTCACCATGAACGCTTACCTGAGCCTTCATACAAATGCTACTAAGAATTAAATTTAACAATATGAGTGATGAAATCAGAAGCATGAGAGAATGCAGACCTATAATTTCTGATAACATGCCCTGATGAAGAGGTCTGCTTTGTGATGTCAGCACTCTAGAAAACTCTTTTAAAAAGACCAGACAAAGCAAATGTCTCGTCTTTTTGAAACGCTTTGCATTTCAGAGATCAAAGGCACATCCATCCAACCGCGCTGATCTCCTGCTGCGATGGAAGACTGACACACGCCATTCCGGAGGTGCGTGAAGCGAGAGGTCGGAAAACGGTGGAGCGAGGAAAGAAAGATGGGGCGAGAGAGAGTGCTCTTGACGGGGCCTGGGGATGAGAGTCTGAAATCCCTCCACACAAAGTGATGTGTTCAAGAGGAGTCTCTCAATATGCTGCCTTGATCTTTCAGCTTACATAATATAATTAAACACTTTAAGCAGGCTTTAGTGAGGGAGGCAGAGTGTGTGCAGTGTGGGGAGAGCGGAGCAAAATCCCTTAAGAAGGCCCATATGTGCCTCGGCGCTCGCGCTGCCGTCTCAGTCATACTCTTCGCAGAAATCCCTTCGTTCCGCTGCTAACGCCGCTCTGTGTAGCAAATGTGGCACGTGCGGGAGCATACACACATGCACACACACGCATCTTTACTTCACTATGCTTTTGAGGACATTCCATAACTAACTTAACTAATCATCATTCCACAATTACCGTACCTAACCCTAACCATAAACTCTATTGACGTTCTGCGTGTGACGTGGCGCCTGACGTCAGATCCATGAGGACGTCCATGACGGACGGCGGAAGTAAGGAGGCGCGAATGGACGGCAAGTGAAGCAATAGGTTAAAACTGAATACGTAGTCAATTAGAGACAATAAAATGGTGTTCTCCTGCTGTGTGGTGGGTTATAGTAATAGACAAGGACACCAGCAAGGCGTATCCTTCTACAGAATTCCTGAAAATAAAGAGAAAAGGCAGAAGTGAATCACGACAATCAATCGTAAGGACTGGCAGCCGTCCATCTACTCCCGGCTATGCAGCGAACATTTTTTACAAGATATGTTTAATTAAGTGATTTCTTGTGCACTTTACTGTGCAAATAAATCCCTGTCAACCGGCCAGTAAAATTGTCTTCGGTGAAAGCGGTCCGTGGGACAAAGTAGGTTTGGGACCGGTGCTGTACAGTATGCCATGTAAAAAAAGACTGGCTTACTTTCATTTCCAAGACAAACTTAACAGAAGTGGGTGGTAACGTTAGCCATAATCTTACCTTTGCCATTATGAGGTAGTTCGAACTGCCATCAGTGCAGTAGCACCCAGCCCGCGATGAAAAATTGGTAGGCGTCAAGGCTTTTGTAAGCTTTTAAATCAGTTGAGGTATACGGTGATATGCTGTTGATGACATAATGATATAGATAATAGATAGATGCTTTATTGTCATTGTACCAGTACAACGAAATGACGTTTGGGGCTAGCCCGCAGATGCACACAGCAAAGATTTAGAATAAAATATACAATTTAAAAATACAAGTCTTAAATACATTGCACCACGGAATGAATGTGGGGTGCAACAAGGTTATATGCACACAAGGTGTAAATTACACAGGAAGTAAGATACCAAGTAAATTAAATATTGCACCAGACTATAAATAAATATATTGCACATGTACAGTATTAATAAAATTGTGTAGTTTGTACAGGAGGTAGTATTCCGAGTGAGATGAAACACTGCATACTATATATCTATTGCACAAGAAGTGAGTGAGTGAGTGAATGAGTGAGTGAATGAGTATTGAGGAACAATTCAGTCCAGTGTAGTTGTTGGTGTGATGTTGAGTCTACGTAGAGAGTTCAACAGTGTTATGGCAGTGGGATAGAAGCTGTTCCTCAAACGGGTAGTGCGAGCATACAGAGATGGTATCGCCTACCAGTTGGCAGCAGGGAGAAGAATTTGTAGCCAGGATGGGTTGGGTTCTTTATTATTTTTTCAGCCTTGCGGTTGCACCGACTGTGGTGAATATCTTCCAGAGATGGAAGCTGGGTGCCAATAATCCGCTGGGCAGTTCTGATGATGCACTGCAGGGTCTTCCTATTCTCCAAGGTACAGCCAGAGTACCACGCGTTGATGCAATATGTGATTACCGACTCTACTGTACACCTATAGAAGTTCACCAGCAGCTGCTGCGGGAGTTGTGCTTTCCTCAGGCTCCGCAAGAAGTGGAGCCTTTGGAGTCCTTTTTTGGCCATCATTGATGTGTTGATGTTCCAAGACAAGTCTTGGCTAATGTGGACACCAAGAAATCTGAAGCTCTGGACTGTGTCAACCTGCTCACCACCAATGCTAATAGGAAGGTGGCAGTTGTTCTTCTTCTGCCTCCTGAAGTCCAGAATCAGTTCCTTGTTTTTTTTGGAGTTCAGGGCAAGGTTGTTGTCTCTGCTCCAGCATTCCAGGTTCTCAACCTCTTCCCTGTAGGCTGACTGGTTGTTGTTTGAGATCAGGCCTATCACAGTTGTATCATCTGCAAACTTAAACTTAAATCGTGCGGAGTGAAGTCGGGCAGGCTGGACGCTTTGGTTAAATCCGTGAAGATCTCCGGAGGGATAAGATACGGGTTGTTTTTTAAGCCTGCTAGGCGCAACTTTTCAAAGTAGCGATTTTTGTGGACACCATCAAGGTGGCCCACCTCTACCGATAATGGAACTGACATGTGTAAACAGCTGTCAACAAATGTTTCAGAAAAAAGGTCTATTGTTTGCCATTAATCTGTCTCAATCGCTCTGTCAAATTCCCACTTCCGCCGTCCAGTATGGCACGGTCACGTGTCTGCAGAACGTCAATAATAAAAACTCAGCAAGGAAGCTTTTCTGATGATTTAGCTTTCTTAAATTGTATTTAAGATATTTTGGTAGCTGGGGCGGCATGGTGGTGCAGCGGTTAGTGCTGCCATCTCACAGTGAGAAGGTCCTGGGTTCGATCCCCGGATCGGCTGTTGAGCCTTTCTGTGTGGAGTTTGCATGCTCTCCCCGCGTGGGTTTCCTCTGGGTGCTCCGGTTTCCTCCCACCGTCCAAAAGCATGCACTGTAAGTTAATTGGTGACTCTAAATTGCCCTAAAAGGTGTGACTCAGTGTGAGTGTATGTGCCCTGCGGTGTGTTGGTGCCTGCCTAGGGTTTTTCCCCGCCTTACCTGCCTAAGTTCCTGGGATAGGCTCTGGTCCCCACCGTGTCCCCAGTTGGGATTAAGTGGCTTGGATAATAAATGAATGAATATTTTGGTAGCAAATGGCAGGACGGTCCCCACTCTTCAGATGGGGAGATGTAGTTATTGTTTCTGAGGTACTTCAGTTCTCCAATGATTACTACAGCTAATCTTAACCTAAAAGTATTTTTCCCATATGAGGGTCATTCTTCATATACAAAATTGTTCCAATAAAACCACAAAAGTCTGTCAAATCTAAGGTTTCCTACGTTTTGGGGACTATCAGGTCCTCACAAGTACATAAAAACCTGCACTCCTTAACACACACACATATACCCTGATGGCATGAAGAAGCTGTAAAAGTGCAAAAGCGAGATATCAAAGAACAATTATGCTGAGCAGAAAGCCCTCCATGTTCTATTTACTTGAATGTTTGGTATCTGACATTTCACTCCGCAGCCTTGCAGAGCGCCAGCGTTGATGTGTGTACAGTTTCTTATGGGCACACAGACAAAGAGAGAACATTTCCTGGAGTATGAGCGCTTTAACCCACGGTGAATGCTAATGACTCTGTTGTGTGCGGCGATAAGAAAACTGGAGTCAGGACAGACAAATAAACAGATGCGATAATCAGGGGTTATGTAACGCTGGCAAGCGGCAATCTAAAGCCCAAGTACTCCATTCCCCCATCACACACTGACACACACACACACTGACACACACACACACACCAGGCACACACACACAGTCACATCTTACTATCTTTATGAGTTACTTCTATTGAGCTGAAAAATTTCACAGCTACATCCAACCCTTACCTTAACCTGAGTAACCTAAAGCGAATCCTTTCACTATTTTAGTTTTTCAAATTAAACTTCCATCTCTATGAAAAACAAAAATCTTAGTCATTCGGGGCCTCACAACCATCTAAAAACCACACATACACACACACAGTACTGTACTGCGTTTTTTACTGCAGGTCACTCTCACTTCCTACACTGCATACCGTTTCATTTGTGCTTTTTATTCCAATGAAATTCTACATCTAGAGATCATAACTGAAATTAGCTGCATAAAACTGATAAAGACAGTTTCATGAGCTGCTGTTATCGGAAGGGAACACAAATGCTAATTCTGTTACAAGGTTGAGTCATATATATTATGGACAACCGAAAACAATTTGACTGTCACGTGTGTGTTCAACAGCAGGAAGTCCGACTTGTTCTGTCTGAACCGTCGAGTCTCAAGAATTTAGCGAGAACCTTCCGCGGCACCCGAGATTAGCATTGGATGCCGAGCGAGACGAGGAGCTCGGCTCTGTTCTAATCTACGCCAGAGGGGACTGGAGCTTATTTTACCCTCTGTAGGGAGGGAACGATTGGGGAGACAGTGTAATGTGAGAAAGGCTGTTGACATGCTACGTTAGAACACTAATGGCGTCGCTGGAGGAAGGAAAGATCTCCGGTTCTGTGTCCGAATTCGCAGTGTGCCACTGCATATGGTTTAGCAGCTCCCGTGTTCTTATTAAGAAGCTTATGACGCACAACTATTGCTTTAAAGGCTGCAAAATGCTCATGTCACACAACTGCCACAGAAGCTGTTATTTAAGAATGTTGCCATGGCTCCTAATGCAGTCATAAAAACCCCTTTTCAAAGAGTTACCGTGCTGCATATGGCAGAGAGGGCCAATTACAAAAGAGCGTAGAGCAAAGGTTTCCAAACTTTAGCACTGTTATGCACTGGCTTCAGGCCAGCGAACAAGGTCAAACACTGCTACCTACTGGTGCCTGGTCTCTTTGAAAGCACAACTTCCATGTAGAACCAACGTGAGGTTTTTTAACAGACTCTCTTTGGTGTCAGGCTGAACCTTTTCACAGGAGATCTGTAAGGAACCATTAATAAAGGAGTCTGACTTTCTGACACTAAGGGAAGGCAGTAAAGGTTCTCCACTTTTAAAACTGTAACCCATAAGTGGAAAATGTTCTGACCATTACATTCTCACATGCAAACCTCACTTTACAACTCTCTAGTGCATTGCCCAGAGGTATATATGTTGAAAGGCCAATGCACTTAGAGAAGATAACATGACTAACAATTAAACTATCGTTACGGGGGATGTGTCCTGTGTCTGCCGCAATCCATACCTGAGAATCCATGAGTCGAAATGCTCACATTACCGATGGCTTTAATGCAGGACTAACTCTGGCCTAGTTGATCAGTGAGAACTTCAACGCACCAATGTGTAGCTCCACCTGATGATGCTCCAGCTGCCATTCTTCACCTGTACACTCACCACACATTTGCTAATGGTGCAGGGTTGCCAACTTTGGTCAGTAGGCAGGAGTGAGATTTTCAGTTTTCGCATGTCTGAGGCTTGGGGGCATTAGCTTAGGATTAGCCAAACCCTAACCTTATCTATGCAGAATTGTTTTAATAAAGGATATTTTTCTTACCTTATTAATTGTCAATTTCACACTGAACCTTCACCTCTGTCCTGCAGGTGTCATGTCTCCCTCAGGACAGTTGGCCCCGCCGGCCGCTAGAGACTCTGTATATAGTTTCACTTTCGGTTCAGGGTTCACGGTGTGTATATGTTGGTTATGTTGAGTTGGCTCCTCCCCTTGCGTCTAGTTGTGTGTAATCTATTGGTTGTCCCTTAATTGTCAGTGTAGTCTCATGAGTTTAGCCCCTACATAAGTTCAGTCCTTTGTTTCACTCGTTGTCTGTGCACCCTCACTTTACCTCTCTGTACCGATTCCGCTTCCAAACCCTGTGACTCTACCTATGCCCCAGTCTGCCGTCTGCCTGGAGTTAAATTTGTCTTTGTCTTGTGCTCTGTATTAGTGTTTGTCAGTTCTTTAGTAGTAAGGTTAGTCATTAGCATTTAGCAGTTAGCATTAGCATTTAGCTTAGCATAGTTAGCTTTAGAGTTAGTCACTTCCCCCTTGACCCCACCCTTTAGCCATTAGCTTTAGCAGTTAGCATTAGTGGTAGCATTAGCGGTAGCATTAGCTTTAGCATAGTTAGCATTTGCCATAGCCATTAGATTAGGTTTAGAGTTAGGTCTGAGTATTGGGTGTTTCCCCTGATCTATTCCTGTTCCTGTCCGCCCCTAGTTCTAGTTCCTGTTTCCCTGTAGCTTCTGTCCTTGGTCCCTGTCTGGTTCCTGTTCCGATCCCCGAGTTAGCCATAGGGTTTTGTATAGTGAATGTATTAGCCTGTCTCTGCGTCTCCGTCTCGAGTGCCTGTGTTTCTGCTTGCCCTCTCCTGTTCCCCTTCCCTCTTCACTTGTACAATAAATATGAAAGAAAGCCAACTCTCCTGCGACTTGCGTCCGCTTCATCTCCGCTACATGACAACAGGTAGTGAAAAACTTTATACCAAAGATAAAATGGCATATGGAAATGGATAGGCAGACGGACGTAACTGACGTAATGGCGGCAGATATTTTCAGTGAATCAACAGTCCAAGAAAAGTGCATAGGTAACGCACAAGATAGATTACCTGCAGCCAATGAATGCAGTTGTCTAGTCAGGAGTTTAGAGCCCATTTAAGACTTGTTTCTAGTGATTCAGAAACAATTTTCTTGTCTAATCTACTGATCAACTCGGCATATGAGTGAACAGTTAAAAAATATATAATAATGGTTAGATTTGACGTGAGATTTCTTTCTTGAGCATGAGAGTGCTAGACTGATGCTTGTCACACCAGATGCATGATTTGTAAAAAAAAAAAAAAAAAGTGCTTTGTTTAGTAATTTTAATTAAGTATTTGTGCTGGAAAATAAACTTCACTACAGATATATAAGTGTGTACATACCGAGATCAGCTCTCAGAGCCCCAGGCACACATGCAACATGATTTTGTGCATTGCATGTTCTTTGAGCTATACACAGATCTATAAAACTGCAGCGATGAGCTTGTAATCTACCCTAAAAATAGCTTTAGAAATGCTGACTGACTGAATATGCACCTTTCATGTTCTCACTCATACACGTAAATACTGAGAGAGTACATTCAGCAATACTGTCACAACTACATGGCAGAGAACAGTCTTAACATGCAAGACACAGTGACAAAATGGCTAAAAGGCTCTGGACACAGTAATAATGGCTACCTCTCTTAAATAATTACACATGTGCAGGGTCGGCACTGCTACTGAATAATACATGGAGCTCTATAGGTCCTGAATAAATGGACGAACCCACATGTAAATCCAGCAGCAACAGCAAATTCATTATGACATTTCCATTTACTGTAACATGCTAAGAGAGAAGTGAACGGAGCTTGTGGAACTTTTAATAGGATTTTGTGTTCCTACATAATGGCCTTTAGGTAAGGTTTTAAGAGAACATGCATTGGCATCAGTACTTTATACTTTATAGCTGTACTTATTTTGGGTAATTGGTACTTGGTGTTATCAATATCAGCAGCTTTTCTTTAGTGCTCAATTATAATTATAATGAAAGAAATCATTTCATTTCATTGACAGTGAAATTCATTTGACAACAGATGTTAATTTGACAATTTTGACCCTCATTATATGTGGAATGCCACAAAAAAACATGATATGGCCACCAACAGGCTTTAGTGTAACAGCCTTACACTTTGCAAAGCAAACAAACATGTTCCGGTTAAATATTTGTGGTAATGACTAATTGATATTAAAACCAGAGAAAAATATTTTCATAGGTAAGTTTTGGTAATATGAAATACTTTATGTTTACTGTGGCTGGCATGGTGGTGCGGTGGCTAGCGCTGTTGCCTCACAACAAGAGGGTCCTGGGTTCGATGCCCTTGTGGGCTGTGGGGCGTTTCTGTGAGGGTTTTCTCTGGCAGCGCCGGTTTCCTCCTGCAGACCAAAAGCATGTGCTGTAGGTTGGTTGTGAATGTGAGTGTGTTTGTGTGCCGTGTAGTGCGTTGGCGCTGACCCAGGGTTGGTCCCCACCTTGCACCCAAAGTCCCGGGATAAGCTCCAGTGGTTTAGATTATGATGAATTCACTCAAGTGCTATACTAAAGGGTTACGTTTACGTTTTAGTGGTGTGATTCCCGGTTCGGCCGCCAGACGTCGACTTGTCTTGTGTTCCCCATCCTTGTTCAGGTTTGTTTATCTGGATGTTTGGCGCTGTGCCTGTCTCTATTTTATCTTCTTGCAATTTTGTCTTACATGGAGGTTTCTGTGTTTTTGTGTTCCAGTGTTCTGTTTTCTGATTGAAGTGTTTAACTGCAACATGAAATCTTACTTTTACTTAATGTAGGGTTTAGTTATGTAAAATAAATGGCTACAACTGCTTTTTAGAAAACAGCCATGGATAAAATATAATAAAGATAATGTGTGAAATTGATTGTGGAATAAAAAAAAATGCATTATTGTATTACAGTAAGAAATTCAGTATTTATAACAGCAACGCCACCTCTCACAAACCATCCGTAGCTTACACATCATGTCCATCACTCAGGGCAGAGCAAATGCATAAGAGGCTAGGAGCATGACTTACAGCCGAGATTTATGGGGTCAGTTTGTTCACGCTGTGATTACACGCTTTAATAACATGATGAGTCCATTTTGGCAGCAGCTGTTAGTCATGAGCCCGAGAGCCAATCATAAGTGTGCCTACCAATAAACATCTGGAAATGAGTCTCATATTTCATTCCTCACCAACCCCCTATGTTGTGCAAAGGAAAAAAGAAATGCTTCGTGGTACAACAGTGACGTCATTACGCCGCGTGACGAGTGAAGAGCGTGGTGCTGATTTTGTGCTGCTTAAAGATGCCGTGTGTCTGTTCGGTTAGAAAACAATAACTTCACTTTAAGACCCTGCTCTGGCATAATTAAGAGCCCAGGCAGGAACCAGCATCCATCTTCCCGCCTTTAACGTCCTTCTCATTCCTCATTCATGGAAATCAGCTCCGCTTCCTCCCCAGTCATATGGCAGCCGTCTAAAAATACTTCAGAGGTCATTTGCTATGCTTATTGCAATCAATAAGGTGCCCAGCTTCCCTGCAAGTGGTCGCTGGTTTGACTTTGAGCTTGCTACGCTGGGAAAGCAGAGTGTGTGTGAATGTCTGCACACAAGCAGTGACATAGCAAATTTGTGATTTTCTTTTGTCTGATGTGACACTTCACTACACTCATCAGCTCACAGAAAGCAAGAATAAAAGGGCTAAGAATTGATTATTTCATGTTCAGCGATTCAAAACTAAGGAAATTAATTTTAAAAATGAACACACAAGCTCTCGTCATCTGCACTGTTGTGGTTTTATCACATAAATATAATATATTAGCCTAGATATACTTATACTGCATAAAACTTGACTCTCATGTTTGATTTAAGCTTTTAATAGATGAATTATGAGCCACTAAGTCTAAACATAAGGATATTTGTCCACTCAATATGACGTGGTCTTTAGTTTGGGTTTTGATGTGTTCGTTTATTTAAAAAATCAGCGTTGGGAAAGCTTTTAAATGTCAAGCTACAAGCTACTTATGATTAAAAGTAGTCAAGCTGCTGTTTTATTATAGTAGCTAGACACAAAACAGTGTATAAAGAAACAGTAGCTAACTACGTCATTCATGTCTATGGATTTTGGCTTCCATCTTTGAAAGTGAAAGTGAGTGATTATTTGTGAACACACCATAGCACAGCACATTGTGAACCACAACCAAATGTCAATGTCAAAGTCAAAGTAAACTTTGTCATCTCTGCTATATACTGTACAGATATACAGAGAGACAAGACAACGTAGCTCCAGTTTTAACGGTGCAGTCGGAAAAAGGGAACAAAGAACAATTAAGGCACATGGAATATTAAATATAACTTTAAACTAGAACTAGAATTAGAAATAGAGGTAGATAGAGAGACCGTTTGGATGAAGCATTACCTACAATGTGGAAATTAACTTTTACACTTTTACACTGGATGTGCAAGAGGTAAGAAACAGTTACAGTATAAAAAGATGAAAAGAATTCTATATCCAGTCTATTTATACATTCAGCTTTCAATATTTGTGCAAATAGTGGCAGCAGTGCAAAAAAAAAATCTCTGCAATTGACAAATTTGATCTGTGGAAGAGCAGTGGGCAGCTGACATGGGCAGCACCCAGGGAAGAAGTGCTTGGGGACGAGTGCCTCAGTGGTAACTTTACCGGTCTGGGATTCAAACCGGTGAACATTTGATCACGGGGTGAGCACACAAGCATTACGCCACCGACACCGGCACCTTTGCCAAGGTGAACTCCATCCTCTGACTCCATCTCCCAGCTGCCAAGAGAGAGTTGTTATGAAATGAGCTTGTGACTCGTGGGTATGGTTACCTATCACATGCTACCTCTGCCAAATATATATATAACTTTTAATCCTACAGCACTTTAAGAATAACTTCACTCTTGGTAAGCTACTGACAAAAGTAGTAACATTAGTAGTGTCTCTACTTGTAGTTTTCAGCACCGTTAATAATCCCTTTATGTTGAAACCACGCACCCTCATCCCATCCTTCCAGCTGCACCTTCGATGTGACAGGTTAAGAGTTAGAATTCGTTTGATAAATTTGTTTGTCACTTTGGCATCATTGAGGTTAATGACATTTTTATTTTAGATGTACGTCCTGTAACTGTGACCATTCACATTGTCCATAATTTCCCATCAGAGGACTGGAAGTCATTGTAGAATCTTGAGGGACATGCTGTCTGTCCCTGTCCCTCTCTGCCCTGGTGTGTGTCTAACTTTTCTGTTTTTGGTCGTCTCCTTGGCGGCGGTGAGGATCGCAGCACTGTGCCAGTCTCCGGGGGAGAGGTGATGCATTTTTAAACACTTTTCTGTTCCCTGCTCCCCAGACAAATGAACGTTAATGTTGGCTGCGTAGCTGCTCAGCGCAGAATTAACACTGAGCTCAGTGATACTGCAGCCAAAGCTACTCTGACCTCCAACTTACTGCAGCACCTTTATATACCACACACACTCTCACACACTGTAAATCTGGAATCCATTTAAACATTTAAACACTCTATGGACTGCAGGGTAGTTTAAGTGTGTGATTATTTGTCATTGTGAACACAACACACCACACTGAAATGTGACCTCTGCATTTGACCCATCCGTGAAGGACCAGTGGGCAGCTTATTTAGGGAGGTCCTGGTTAGCAGTGCTTGGGGACAGTACCTTGCTCATGAGGACCTAAATGGTACCCTTACTGGTCCAGGACTTAAACTAATGACTTTCTGATCATAGGGTCAACTCTCCTTACTTTATATTAATATTTTAGGCTTGTGGCAAACATTTGCCGTTAATGCTGCCGCAAATATACAGCAAGTTCATATTTTCACATGCAAATTAGGTTTGTGGCAAACTTGCGGCGGACTTCTAGCAAACTATTCGGCACCCGGCAAACTTGTCACCAAAAGTTCACTACAAGTTTGTCATTACAAGAAAGAAAAAACTAGGAAGTGAATGATTATTTGTCATTGTGAAGCACCACAGCACAGCACACACTGTACCACAATAAAATCTGACCTCTGCATTTGACCCATCCGTCAAGGAGCACTGGGTAGCTAACAAGGCAGCACCCAGGGAGCAGTGGTACCTATGCCGGTCCTTGGATTCAAACCGGTGGCCTTCCGATCACAGGGCGAACTCCCTACCGTTACACCACCAACTAGTGACTGACAATGGCAAACTTGTGTAAACATATTCTGGTAAATTCCACTGTTCGTCACAAATTAACCACAAGTTTGCTGCAAAGATTTTGTTTTTGTAAGGGTCGGTAACTGTTATTATTCTAGCAACTGCCTGCGTGGTGGTGGTGTTTTTTTGGTCTTGGGTGAATATCTTCTGATGAAAGTGAAATAAACCCAAATTATACAGGAGTCGTTTCGCATTATGATAATTATTTGCTTAATGCTTAATTTGGTCTTGCAGGGACGCAGAAACATGACCTTTGGAGAATTGTCTCTGAAGGTAACTGGTCATTATGGCCCATTCTCACATCTTTAACGAGGTAAGAGTGCAGCGACATGAGTCAGTAATATGCGCCTTACTCGCAAAACAATACTCAGTCTACCTTTAAAAAGCGACACAAGTATGAAGTTTATTGTGAGGTATAAATAAGCCACAAGCTTCAGTCATTCCAAGTAAGTGTTGGTAGACTGTAGAACAAGCAATTATTTCTGACCTTTAGGGCAAATACAGGAGACAAAAAAAGAATAAAGGAAAAGGAATATGCACCCTGGTGAAAAGAGTTTACACAGCGCACACACCAACACACACACACCAACGCACACTCACACACACACACACCAGCACACAGAACTCGAGGAGCTCAGAAAGAAAAAATCACTCAAAATGTTCTCACACATCTCTCACCACACACACACACAAACACACACACCTCTGGAAGCTCAGAAATAAGCCTCAAAATTCTCTCTCTTACTCCCCTTACCGCCATCTAACACACACACAAACACACACACACACACACACACACACACACACACTCAAAAAAGATGCATCCATGCAATGAGACACACAAACACACAACAGCCAGACAGATCCCGACATACACACATACATGCAGACACACACATAGAGATACACACTGACACACACAAAGATGCGTGCACACACAAGCAGAGACACACACACACACACACATTTCTAAATCTGGTAAGAATTTCAATGCCTAGTATAGCTGATGATGTAACGATGACACACCTTTCACACCTCCAGGCCCACAATTTCCTCTAAAACCCCAGATTTTTACCTGATCATTAGGTGATGCTGGGTGAATTTCCCTCTCTCACACCAGAACCAGGTGTTTAGAACCAGCTCCACATTTTTAGGATGGGGGTGGAGTGGGGTGGGGTGTGGAGTTTCGGAGCTCATCGTGTTCAAGGCTGCTTCATAAAGGCTGTGGTGCTGTTTTTAGGCGTCTATTTTTGGACTGCAAGGTCAGAAGTCCCCAGAAGCCACAGCAGTGTAAAGAGGGGAGAGAAAGAGAGGGATGGAGGGAAAGAGTCTGGGGGCTAGAGGCTGTTAAAACAGGGTTGGAAGTGTGTGAAGATTAAACCATAGGACGGGTTGCCGGGTTGGATGACCCGGGGGAGGGACATCGCGCTGGACGTTCTAAAGGAAAAATGACTGGAAAAGAGGCAAAGCTGGTGTGGAGATTCAAGGTGGAACATCTAATTTAGGAGACGTCCCCGGTAACGCCGCTGCAGGCACGCGCTTTTAGAACTCTAGTAGTACATAAATCCCCACATCCCAGAAGGCCACTTTTCTCATATCTACGTCTCCTTGCGCCCCAGAAATATTTGCTAATCCATTATAGTAAGTGCTGCCCCAACCGATGGATAATGACGGACTAAAGCCAATGGGACAAGAACATTGATTCATTTATTGCTAGTCATATTTGCTTTGTGCATTAGTTTGGCCCATATACCTGAAACATTGAAGTTAATTATTTTCCTTTACATTATACATTTGCTTTTATCAAAAATAATAAGCGGGATGGTGGTGGAGGTCTAGTGGCTAGGCTACACACCTCTGGATGAAGAGGTTGTAGGTTCAGATCTTACCATCCTACCATCTTTGGGGCCCTGAGCAAGACCTTTAGGCCTCGTTCACATGGACGTCTGAACCAGGCATTTTTCTGGCGTTCGTGGTGCCAGGTGAGCGCTGACTGAACGCCGACCGTTTTTCTGCTCATTGGAGCAAATCAAAGTGTCCACATGGGCGTCCAGCACCGGCGTTTGGCCGGCTGCGCGTTCGGGTGGCGTCAAATAAACGCTGCATGCAACATTTTCTTGGCGTCAAAATCCCGACGAATGCGAGGCAAGCGACGCTATTGTGAATGCCAGTGAAACGTCAATCGAACGCAGCTACAAAACGCAGCAAAAATGCGTATGGCGTTCAGAGGGCGTTCATTTCAAACGTCCGTGTGGACGAGGCCTTAAGCCCAAGCTGCAACAGAACACTGTCCCTGAAAGTAGAAAATTGAACTTTCTCTGGATAAGAATATCTGATGAATGCTGTAAATGTAATATGTCTCATGTGGGTGTTGATAAAATACTTCAGTTCATTTTTACATGAATAATGCACATGCATGGTGGTGGGGTGAGCTAGGACACTCACCAAGAGGTCATGGGTTTGAGTGCTTCTCTGGCATGTACTTCATTGGTTCCCTGAGCAAGACCCTTAACCGCAAGATGATCTCAGGGAAACTGTTCCAGAAATTTGGATATGAAAGTCACTCTGTAAAAGAGCGTCTGCTAAATGCTGTAAATGTAAATGTGGAAGTCTTTCCTGCGATTCCCTGCCAGGCCACTAGTGGTCGCAATATCTTTTCAACCCTGTGTCTATGGTTAATTTGTCCCAACGTGCTGGACATGTGTTTGACCCTCTTTAAGCTGCTATCTGCTCTTGGTCTTTGTCATAGTGTAATTTCGTTGTAAATGTCTATTCTTCCGTTACAGGTTGATGCTTTGTGTCTTTGTTCATAAATGTTTTTGTGTTTGTTTTCTTAGTTTTCAGGGTCAACAGCACAGCCTGGAGGTTTGTTTGTTTGTTTGTTATTGTGTGGGTGTGGGATACTCCCCTTCGTACCAAGACGTCATAGGTTCAAATCCAGTTCTATTCTATTTTTCTTACTTATTTTATTGTAAAGTAATCCTCATAATCCTCCTCAAATAAGTAAGACAGAAAATATGTGACAAAAATATAATAAAAGGCTTTTTGCTGAAGCTGTTTTTTCTTGTTTTCTTTTATTCTGTAGCACTTTGAGATTGCTAAAATATAAAGTGCAATACAAATAAATTTTTATTATTATTATTATTATTATTACAAGTTGAGGTTTCGCCAACTCCAACAATTCCAGACCGCAGGGCCTCATTTTTCCTTAAAAGGTTCTATCCTACTACAAGATCTGCCAACATTGGGCCCCTAACCCCAAAGAAAACTGTTAATGAAATTAGGAAATGGAAGTTGCTCTGGATATGAGAATCTGATAAATGCTGTTCAAGTTGTGTCTGCAAACTGTCATTCTATCATTCAGCTTCACAACAAGCCTGTCACAATGGAGCACATTGTAAACGTTCACTTGAGAAAAAATAATTCTGTTTTTCTGAATTAACAAGATACAGTTTTCACTGCGATAATGTCACATCTTAGAATAATCCAGTTTTATTTTGGTTTGGGTTTGAGAGACTGGGAAATACTTGCAGCATTAAGTAACATAAATGACATTGTTATTAGTTTGTCAAATTGGCTCAGGCACCTCAAGACCACTCTGATCTGCAGGACATTGCAGCATTTTTTTGTTTGTTTGTTTGTTTGTTTTTTATGAAAACCGTATCTAGTTAATTCAGAAAAACAGAATTATTTTTTCTCAAGTGAACGCATTACACTTCCGTACAATAAAACCTTTCATAAAACAATCATTTTTCTTCACAAATGAATAGAGAATAGACTCTACAAAATTACAATTATGAGTATGCCAGTAATAATTTGGTTGTATGGACTGGATTAATACACACAAATACAAGCTTTTGCACCTCAATGAACTTTCCTCTTCTTGCTTCTTAGTAATTTCTGAACTAAAAGCAGACGGGGAAACTTCTAAGGCGCACTCAAAGAGTTTAGCATTTTTGCATTCATGTGATCTTATCGAAAAGTAATCCTCACAGCCTGGGAAAAGAGTCTGACAGAAAATAATCTCATTTTAAAAAATCCTTTGACAATTTAAAACTGTACTTTTGAACCCCTATCACTATTTTGGCTGTTTTGGGCTGGTGTGTGATAAATGGCTCCTTCAGGAGAGCCTGCTCCATACGTGTTTGAAAACAGGGCAAGTTGCTTTCTTGTTTACTCACAATTGTTCCCTGCTGCTAAGAAAGACTTCACTTAATTTTTAATATTCACTTTGAAAGCGATCTGCAAACGTGGGGTTTGCTAATTAACCTAATTGCTTATGCTAATGTAATATGATAAAGGGAGAACGCTGCCTGTGTTGTTATACCCAGAAAACAGCCCCGATGATGAAGTCTTTCAAGTTTGGCTAACTGGGGGCACAATGTGCGGTGACGGTTTCAGAAAAACAGTGATGGAAGGGAACATTAAAGTGGATTAGAGCATTTTTATTTTCCCTCTACAGAGACACGAATGTGTTTAATTGTTAATTTTTTCTCAAGTTTACTCACAAACTTCTTTTCTGCCTGAAAGTCGAGCCACGTGACGGTGTCTGGAGAAGTGAGAAGCATGGAAGATTTTACATATAAAATTGAAACGTTTCTTCATTTCTCACCTCACCACACTATCTGCTTGTCGTTTAGCGGGAGCGCTGTGTCTTTGTCAGTCGTTGGCAAAGTGATGCTTCCGTGCACTTAATTAAGAGAAAGTTAAGTCTCACTCTTCAGGACGGATATGCTGCGTTGTCACTCAGCCAGTCAGTCTTCAGATACTCATCCTCCCAAGTTCTGTGCTTCCGCGTTCCGGATGTACTACATCTACGGTGCGGAAAAACCGTGATGAATGATGAGCAAGCAGAGGAGAAATCGCATCCTGACTGACATGCGAAACGAAGTGGAGATCACCAGCTGCATAAGCAATGAGAAATTATTATACAGTGGTGCTTGAACTCCACATTTCCACACAAATATGATCTAAAACACCGTCTGGTTTCCTCAAAGTATATAAAGAGAACCTGTTTAGACAAATGAGACAAAAAAATATATAATTGGTCTCATATTTATTGAGGTAAATGATCCGAAAGTACATATCGTAAAGTATGTGAACCTTTAGGATTAAAATGTTGAAGACGAAATCAGAACTTTTCATTCAATGTGATGACAATCAGGTGTGGGTTGGATGTTCTGTTTCATTTAATGAATAGGGATCTCTATTAAAGGTTGATCTTCAAAATGTTTGTGGAGGTGTATCATGGTACAGAATAAGGAGATTTCTGTGAAACTCAGAAAAAGTTGTTCATCAGGCTGAAAAAGGTTACCAAAGTTTTTACTAGTTGCAGTTGTTAGCATAACACGTAAGAATTTCTTCTTAAGGCCGGATAGTGAATAAGGCCTAATGTCATCAGCACTTCCCATTTCCCACTCGTTCATTTCTCTCTCTTCTGTGTAAGGTAGAGCCAATCGTGCTCCATGCTCAGTTAACATTCCTGAGTTGGGCTCTGACCCGAACACACGCCGCGGTTGTAGGGGGTGGGATCCGGCCCGAGCGGGAGATGTGTTTGCTGAGGAGGCAACTTTGATGTTTGCACTCTAATTTGTTACAAATGCGCGTCTTGTTTGACTTCGCCTCTGCTCTCCTAAAGGGGCTCCGTCAGCAAACAGATTAATAAATTAGGAATATGATTATAGTTTCTGCCTCCGCGCTGCAGAATTGCACAACGTGGAAATGTTCCATGAGTCTCCTGTAAGTAACCAGTCAGCGTTTTAAGCGAGAGAGAGAGAGAGAGAGAGAGAGAGAGAGAGGTTAATTGTGACCTCAGAGGCTGTGCATTCACAGGTTTCATGGTGGTTTAAGGACCTGACTGTCCCTTAAAAGTTAGGAATACCTGACAGTTGTGAGATTTTAGGTGTTTGGCAGGGGCAATTTCGGATGCCCATATTTAATAAAATGCTTTTATTGAACATTTCTGCATTTATTTGATGATTTAAATGTATCTTAAGACTTAGTTTTCGTTACGGAGGTTAAGGTTAACGTAGCTATAGGACCTTTTCATTCATTAATTCATTCATTATCTGAACCACTTAATCACAACTGGGGTCGCGGGGGACCAGAGCCTATCCTGGGAACTACGGGTGCAAGGCGGGGAACAACCCTGGGCAGGCACCAACACACCACAGGGCACAAGCTGTAGGACATCATTCATATAAGTCTTTGCTGTTAAATTTAATCATAATACAATAAACAGTATATTATACCTCTGATCAACAGAAAAAAATCAAATAACAATGTTTTGCATAAAAAGACCTGCAATATTTGCATAAGAGTGTAAATACGTACCTGAGAACAAATCTCAGATAAGAAAACATTGATGAATGTCACAATTTTTGTGAAAACTGTCAATGGATTTTAAAAACAACTGATGAAAGATGCCAAATGATTGCAAAATGTCATTGCGTGTGCATGTGTGAGCAGTGTTGGGGAGTAACAGAATACATGTACCGGCGTTACGTATTTAGAATACAAAATATTAGTAACTGTGTTCCGTTACAGTTACTGTTTAAATAGGTGATCATTAGAATACAGTTACTTTGTTGAAATAAATGGATTACACGGCAGTCTTTTCCTGTTTCACATGTTACGCTATCCCCTCTCTATCCCCTCTCTAATTTTGGTAATTCCATGCATTGCCGGAAACCCAAACAAAACACGCAATAAGAGGCTCTAATGTAAGCGTCCTGTTAATGTTGGTGGTGTCAGTTACACAATGGACCCGGAGCCAGCACAACAGAGCCAGCAGTGCCCGGCCAGGAATGCATTTCTTACTCGGAAATTTCGTGTTTGCTCCTTTACAGTAAATATATTGTCTGTTCAGGGAGATTTGGGCTTAACAGCCAATTGGTAGAGAAAAACAAACAAGAATTTGCAGGATGTGATTGCTACATTCATGTAGTTGTAAAAAGCATGACAATATATTAAGTAATCCAAAGTATTCAGAATACGTTACTCACATTGACTAACTTAACGGAATACGTTACAAACCACATTGCATGTATTCTGTAATCTGTAGTGGAATACATTTTGAAAGTAACCTTCCCAACACTGTGTTTGAGGCAGACAGAGTTTAATCATGATATCCACGGTTGTGTGTTTGTGTACAGGTTATATGTGACCTCTGAAGCTTTGCATTTGCAGGTTTTGTGACGGGTAAAGGATAATATTGTATAATTTTGGAGGCCCTTAAGTAAAAAAAAAAGTGAACATTTCTAAATGTATTTGATGTGTGTCTGTGTTTTATGAAGAAAGTTGATGAATGAGGCCCAGCCATTGTAAAATACCAGTGTGTGTGTTTGTGTGCGTGAGGCAGGTCTGGGATCTGGGTTGTCTGGGTAGTTAAGGGACTACTCCAAATCTAAATGCCAGTGTGACTCATGGTGACACAGGTACCACACCTGCTCACTAGGGGCAATCTCACCAGTACTGCCCAAAGGTTTCTGTTGATGACGTCACTACTGGCTCAAACCTCCAGCACAGGTGTTAAAAACACACAGGTAACGTGTGTAGCAGTGCTCCCTAAGTTCTGCATGTACGAATAAAAACCCTTTCGTCATGGAGTTACACGCACCACAGCGTTCATCCGATCAGCGTTTCGCCAAATTTCCTGAGAGAGAGACTCGGAATCCTTTCTTTAAAGTACGTGGAGTAACTTGTTCCTTGAGCAACATGGACTAAAGGACAACGCCAGGAGGACGTTTCCCTGATGAATCTGGATCGAGGTTGAAAGCAGCGGATAAACGGAACCTCGGACATGACGCAGAACCTGACGGAGAAACGGACAGAACAGCGGCTCTGGACGACAAACACGTGAGCCTCTAAGTGAAGGACGGCGGATTGGTGCCAGTGTAGAAAAATATATAATAATAATAGTAATTTTAACTGATGAAAGATATGACGGAGCTGATAAACTGCTAAATTTAAGAGACAAACTCTTGACGTTGTGAAGTCATACATTTGCGTGAAAATTCCAAATTCCCGAGATTAAAGATATACATCGATGAGAAAAAATCCTCGTAAATTTACTACTTTATTCCTTGGAATTTTCTCTCCTCCCTCCATGTTGTTGTTTCCATGTTGTTGTTATTATTATTATTATTATTATTATTATTATTATTATTATTATTATTATTATTATCTACAATGGCCATAATGCGTTTTGAAGTGTTTTGAAAGTTTTCTGCTGAAAGAAAAAGCTTTTAATGTTTGTTAATGAACAAGTTCTACAAAGAACCATTAGGTCTTTATCGCTAAATATATTATTATTGTTACTGTACGAGTACGATCATTAAATAATTTGATATAGATTTTTTATATCAGTTATAAAAATGTATGTGTTAAAGGAAAGTGGCTTATGAAATGAGTGCCCATAAACAGTCTGTCCTCTCTTACCCAGTGTCATAGGTATAACCATAGGAAACCCTACAATAGTTAGGCCAGTTCATGCTTTGTTGCTTCTTCTTGACTTTCATTTAAAGTTGATCATTTGCATGTTTGTCAAGACTATTTAACAGCATATCTTTCTATCTTTCTACATTAGCTTATCTGGACAAAGTATTAGCCAGAGTTGCTACCTAAACAACAATATTTTATTGTTTTATTCCACTTCTATTTTGAACTCGTTTTGCTCCTGATGATCTTGTCCTCCCTGCTACAGAGATGCACAGCCTCACTGTTGGGGATCAGTCAGATCTCGATCATTTCTACTGTTTAAACTAGTATTTAATAATCTGGACTTTATTTGACAACTCTGAATGAAATGGAGTATACGATCAGAAGTCCGGGGCAAAAGGACCTGCAGACTCTCTCTTGCTTAGACACATCTATTTTGTGTGTGTGTGTGGGTTTTAAGGTGCTTGTAATGACACTGTTCACTAAATGATAGGAAATTCTAAGACTTTTTTGTGTTTTTTTGAGGAAATTTATGTATGTGATGGGTGGAGACATACAGTAAATCTCCAAAAACTAAAGGTGAAAAATGTGCTTTTTGTTATTGGGGTAAGGGTGAGATGTACAGTACTGTGCAAAAGTTTTAGGCAGGTGTGAAAAAATGCTGTAAACAAAGAATGCTTTCAAAAATGGAAGTGTTAATCATTTATCTTCATCAATCAACAAAATGCAAAGTGAGCGAACAAAAGAGAAATCTAAATCAGATCAATATTTGGTGTGACCACCCTTTGCCTTCAAAACAGCATCAATTCTTCTAGGTACACTTGCACACAGTTTTTGAAGGAACTCGGCTGGTAGGTTGTTCCAAACATCTTGGAGAACTAACCACAGATCTATAATCCTACAAAATTATATAATGACTATAATCCTACAAAATCCCTGACTTTGTGCAAATGTACCTATAAGAGTGATGATTCTGGTTTGAAGGCAAAATGTAGTAACACCAAATATTGATTTCATTTAGATTTTTCTTTTGTTCGCTCACTTTGCATTTTGTAAATTGATAAAAGTAAACAATCATTATTTATATTTCTGAAAGCATTCTTTGTTTACAGCATTTTTTCACACCTGCCTAAAACTTTTGCACAGTACTGTAGCTGTAGTATTATTTACCTAATTCGTTATGGAATAAGTCTTTATGGAAGTTATTTAAAGGCTCTCATAAAGAGAGAAAAACACGACTTATGAGTGTGAGAGACTGTGTGTGTGTGTTTGTCCGTGTCCCTGAGACTCCATCACACTCAGCATGCTGATGAAATAAAGTAAGAGAACACATCATCCAGCTGAAATGCAGGCAGTAAAACGCTGGAGCAGAGAATGTCTGCTGTGCCCATTAATACTCATACACCAACTGCAGTGCCTCTTCCTCGCGTCCGCATGGCCAGAGTGGAACAAGTGAAAGCTGCTGGGATTTATACATCAGTCTGTCTCTATGTCTGTCTCCCTACACCTTAATCACTATCTTTCTTTCTCTCCCGCTTTCTCTTCAATGGGAGATTTAGAGGGCAGTAAAACTCCTCTCTGCTTCTGAAACCATCCTTTCTGTTCGGAGAGCGCTGCGGCTGTGGGAGAATGAGCCGTTCTGCTGTTTATTTTTATGAAATAACGAAGCAGTGAAAATCCCAGACAAGATCCCCTAAAAGTCTGGCACCAGGGTGAAGTCTTTTGGAGCGAAGCAACAACACTCACTTTTCTGGGTGAAGTGAGCGGCTGAAAAAACTATCGACTGGCCTGCGGTTTATCTGAGTAGGACTAAGTGAGGAGGGCACTGGCCGTTTGATTTGTGAGGTCATTGTTCTTGCTGTACATAATACATTTTTTAAAAAAGTGTTATGTCCAATTTGGCTGTGGTGTGGGTGAGCGATGAGAGTGGAGGTGGGCTTTAGTCACTCTGTCTGCTGTGAAGAATAGCAGCGCTGATACTGAAGCACTTCAGAGAAGTAAATGATGCTTCAGAGGACTTGGAAATGCACCACATTCATTTCACATGGCCCTGTGGATATTTCAGCACACACACGCCGCAGAGCTGTGTTTTTTTTCTCCCTGAGGTGCTTTCTTTAATAGTACAATGATAGTGGTGCTGGAGTTAGAATTCAAACCCAAGACCTCATGGTCCAGAGTAGGGATGCACCGATCCAACTTTTTCAGTTCCGATACTGATGCTTGGGCTTTGAGTATCGGCCGATCCCGAGTACCAATCCCATACCAGTTTTTAACCTTTGTAGCCCTAAGAGAATTTAGGATGTTTTTCTATAGCTTTGTTTTTAGGCTTATTATAGTGTTTGTATAGAAGTTAGCCATACCTGCCTTGTTGTTGTGTTCAGGACGTCCTGCACTGCTGTGTAAATGCTGACACAGTCTTGGAATCAGTCCATTTCTGATGAAAACTGACTTGCAGCTGCAGAATTAAGTGTTAAAATTGTAGACTTAACTACTAGAAAGAGTAAGAACGGTGTCTGTTTTATTGGCTTGCAGAGTTTTTATTATGTAGAGATATTCTATGGTTTAGTACTATGGAGAAAAATAAGGTTAGTGCAGATGGAAGCATGCACTTGGAATCCATCTGGATATAGAATAAAATTGTTTGATAACAAACAATGTATTTTTCTGTATTTTTGAATTTTTTTGATTAATTGAAAATAAAGAAATACTTAATTTTGGCATTTTTATTTTAGCCAATTCGGATTCATTTTGGCCTATAACTCATTTTGGAGTCGTTTCTGGGAGAGAACTACATTTCTGACATGATGGCGTTCCACGCAATAACGCGACAAACGTGCGTCTTGGAAGAAACACCGAAAACATAAAGTAAACAGCTGCACTGTGAGTAGAACGCTGGTTGTTTTTGTTCTGTTCTTTATCAGCAAAAATATAAGCGTTCTCTGTAATAAAAGGGAAGATTTGACTGAACTGGAGTGAATGTTGACTTCCCTCTGAGAAACGAGCTAGCTAACAAAGACAGCGAGAAACCCAGTTTGTGAGTGAAAGCTGGCGTTGTTTAGGAAATTAAACAGTACAATCGTGTATAACTTGCCTTTGGGTTTGCAGTGCGTTGCGTTGCTTGTTCTGCTTGTTGTCATTTCAATATGTAGGAATCAGCGCGAATGTCCAATACTAAACAGGCTTTACCGCAGTAACATTTCCGATGCATAACGAATTGTTCATGCACGCATACGCAAACATAGAAAAATGCAGCCCAATGCCACTGATCCTGCTTTTTGATTGATTTACGGTCCATCCCTAGTCCAGAGCCGAGTATCCACTAGACCACAACCTTAGTAAATAAAAGCAAATTTTTCTACTTTTTTTAGATTTTTAAGTAAAACTGGGAACTTTTCATTCAATTCTTCTTTTTTATTTTAAAAGGAATGGTTCTCACAAACAAATTTCTTCACAAAGCTACAAAAGTCAGAATCTCAGACTTTATTTTAATGTGCTATCCTAAGGTCATAAATAATTCACTTTTGAAAAACTGTAGAGGGCAAAAGAAAACGACACTGTGTGTGTGTGTGTGAATTTACAGTGATTTACAGGCGCAAGGAGGGGACCAACCAGCACACACTCACACTCACATTCATACCTTACGGGGCCAATTTAGAGTTGCCAATTCACCTGTAGTGCATGCCTTTGGACTGTGGGAGGAAACCGGAGCGCCCGGAGGAAATCCACACGAACACGGGGAAAGCATGCAAACTCCACACAGAAAGACTCTACGGCTGTCCCCAGGGTCCGAACCCAGGACCTTCTCGCTGTGAGGCGGCAGCGCTAACCACTGCGCCACCGTGCCGCCCTCGTTACATTTATCGTTCCGTAAATCTTTTCTATATTACACTCCACAGCTATAAAACTACTTATGCAAGACTGTATATGAAGCCCTTACGTAAGAATTCACAGTGGTGTCTCAGGCAGGCCTTTAGAATACAGACATTTACATTTACGATCGAACATTACGGCCATGTTCCAGGTTAGACTGGGGATGAAGTTTAGTCAGCCAGCCCCGCTCCCGAGTCACGCTCCTCCGGTGATAAACACTTTAATAACTGAAAAGTCACTTTCACATTCCCTATCCCCTCCCAAATAACCAGGAGTAGGCCCCTTAATGTTATTGCACCTTTACTTTTATTGCACTGGATAGGTTTTAAACTTCCATAAAACAGCCATGACCCTCCTGCGTCCCTGTAGGAGCTGCGGAGCGAGGCGGGGGCTCAGCTGCAGTCTGCAGGTCTGCCTTTCCATATGCAGGAGAACAAACTAAACGTCTTGGAGACATGTTCACGTGGGCGTTCAGTCTCCAGCTGAAGCTTTGATAATGTCTGCGACACCTGCGACAGAATGAAAAAAGAGCTTTGAGAGTCCAGTCAGATATTGAAAGGGCAGCATGTATAAGGATGTATGTGTTATATAGAAGCAGCTTCTTTATAACATACTTCTGCGTCTCTGAATCTCTTGGATGAATAGCATCCACACTTTCCGTCTTGACTCTGGATTCCGCCATGTTCATGCTCCATGAATTTTTCTACTTTTTTTTATTTTTAAGTATGTATTATTAATCTTTTTTTTTTCCAATTTCCCTTGACTGGTCTCACGATTCCAACCGATTACGATTCAGTGCAATATCTCGAAGCATCATGATGCGTCCCATCAATTTTACTACATTAATTGACGTTGGACGCTGATTGGGCAGCCGTAGTAACTACCGGGATGTTTCTAGAATTTTTATGCCGTATTCACGTTCTAACGTGATATTTAATATGTTCTAACGTGATGTGTAATACGTTCTAACGTGATATTTAATACGTTCTAACGTGATATTTAAAACGTTCTAACGTGATATTTAATACGTTCTAACATGATGTTTAATACATTCTGACGCGATATTTAATACGTTCTAACGTGATATTTAATATGTTCTAACGTGATGTGTAATACGCTCTAACGTGATATTTAATACATTCTGATGTGATATTTAATACGTTCTAACGCGATATTCAATAATGTTCTAACGTGATATTTAATACGTTCTAACGTGATATTTAATACGTTCAAATGTGATGTTTAATACGTTCTGACGCGATATTTAATACGTTCTAATGTGATAGCCACATAATTTTTTTTACGCCGTGGCAGCAATACGCTTCCGTACGTGCCCCTTCGCCATCTTCAGTGAGTAATGCTACTGGAAGGCCAGGATTGGTCGTAACTTTACTTGCAGCTTTCTGACTGGCTAGAAAATGACTTTATCTGATTGGTGGCTCTGCGAGCAAACATTTTTCTGCAAAGCTC
This sequence comes from Distichodus sexfasciatus, assembly GCA_032718565.1. NCBI lineage: Eukaryota > Metazoa > Chordata > Actinopteri > Characiformes > Distichodontidae > Distichodus > Distichodus sexfasciatus. The sequence continues at coordinate 80,343 of JAVGVS010000671.1, read as the reverse complement.
TAGGCAGATTAGTGCCAAAATTATTTGTGCGCGCAAACGTGAACTTGCACTCGTAGGTTGGTATTTGCAAGAGCGCGAGAGCAGTTTGGAGATTTGGAATACAGGTTTTGTGCTTGAAAACCATTCTATCTGCGTAAAAAATGTTTGGTTTCACATTTGCAAGATGTTTTTCATATACAAGTACGGATCACGTAACGCGTGTTTCTGTTCAGTATGAACAGAATGAAAATTGTGTTCAGTGCGAGCAATTTTCTTTTTACGGGTGTAAATCCAGAAATACACATACAAATATATATGGCACTAATCTGACTCCATACAACTGCTTCTGTCCCACAGACCACCACTCAGACTAAGCGGGACTAAGTGGGCAGGGCCGGATTGCCAGGGCCCCTGGGCAATGACATCTGAAGTAGGGCTGTGCCAAAAATCAATACATCAATATATTTCCTTTCACAGTATACTACATCGATATTTTCGAGGGGAAGAATCATGCACCACAAGCAGCCTCAGATAACTGACTGGGCAACACTACTGTAGTTCAGTGTGTTAATATGCAAAGACAATGAAGTTAAAGTTCAGTTCTGAGTTATGTTGTTTTGGCCGATTTATTGGTGTAATGTGATTCATTAACACCACCCAGATCGTACACAGCGACGTGCATTTCAGCTCTGGTTTTACATTTTCAGTGAACTGTAGAATATCGCAGTATGTAAAGTATCACAATATATCGTGATATAATCATATCGTGACGCATGTATCATGATACATATCGTATGGTGAGGGCCTTGCTGATACCCACCCAGTAATCTCAAGCCCCCTGCCCCACACACACCAGCACATCAAGTTGAACGGTTGTTTCTTCAAGTGGACACCGTGCACAAAAGAAGGGTTAAAGCTCTTCTATCGACGAAAGATTTTCTGAACGTGTTGCGCTCATTTACATTATCCGTTTTTCCCAATAACAGAAGGAAGGTGGGAGTGGGATCTGAGTTTAAAATTCTGTTCTGCAATCTTGTAATAAAAACATGTCTTCTGGTCACAATAAAAAATCTATTAGGGCAGCGTAACATTTAGCGGAAACAGGCTGTTATTTATCAAGAGAGAGTCTATTCGCAGGAGTGATTAAAATGATTATGGCGAGCGAGCGAGAGAAAGAGAGAGAAGGGGGGAAACCGTAGCCAAGTTACTCTCCGAATATCAAATACAGTAAAATCTATAAAAATAATATGCAATATAGACTGCATGAGATGAGAAATTTGCTTTAAACAAAATTTTCTGTTAAAGATGATGATAAACCGTGACGGGGAAAATAAACTACAGTATTTCCATATATCAATAAAAATTATACAGGCTAAATTGTGTGGTATAAAGGCCTGTGTCGAAGAAACCCATTTTTCCTATTGAGAGCGCTCAAAACCTCACACCTCGCAGAGTCCTTTCTCTGCACTTTCTCTCAGCGCTCGTTTTGCTAAGTTATGAAAAGCGCCGTCGGGCACTTCCACGTTCGTTCCTATTTCAACGTGTTTCCTTGAGATCGCTAGTTTAGCCGACAGGTTGGAGAGAAATCGCATCTTAGCATTAGTGGCAGCGTTTGATTCTCACATCTTCGGGACGAGATTGGGTGCATGAAATCTTCTCCAGCTGCTCCAGCTACGTCGCCATTTGTAGTGACTCCTTGACAGTGTATTGATTTTGACTGGCTCTGAACGCTGAAGCTCATTGGATTTTTGCTCCGAGAGCTTCAAGTTGATATCCGTTCAGCTTTTAGAACAGCACCGCGCTCGTCCACGTCACTTGTCTCTTGCTAGCCAATCTAATTCGAGGAAGGGGTGGTGGGGAGGCGTAAACTGTCAAGAACTCAGTACAAATGGCGATGTAGCTGGAGATGCTGCAGAAGATTTTATGTACCCAATCTCGTCTCGAAATGCTGCCACTAATGCTAAGATGCGATTTCTCTCCGTCCTGTCGGTTAACCTAGTGATCTCAAAGAAGCATGTTGAAATAGGAACGAACGCAGAAGTGCCACATGGTGCTTTTCGTAACTCATCAACAATAAGGCCTTAGAGAAAGCGCTCTGGAAGTGAGGTTTTTGAGCGCTGTCAGTGAGAAAAACACGTTTGGTGGACGGACACAGGCCCTAGTGATTGCTTTTATATGTGTGTATATATATAGTATTTAAATCTACATTACAAATATGTGACCCTCCACGGCAAAACCAGTCGCTTGTCGCAACAGAGGTTTCCGAAAAAAATGAGCGTTTATGTTGCGTGGGGTAAAATTTTGGATTTTTTTGTTTTTAGTGTTTTGAAACAGTGGAAGGTCTATACTGTACTGTTGTGAATAAATTTCGCTGAAAAACTTACCCTTTCCATCCTAAAAACGTGACTTTCTTGAGGTGAGGAATTCAATTCCAGCAGAATGTTCAAAGTTTGTGTTTTGACCGCTCTACTCCAATATTTACGGTAAATCCACAGGTTGACTAGTGTGCAGATATTTCTCCGGAATCCATCTTCGTCTCCTGAGTTCAGTTAACCTAACGCAGGTAGGCTATCCGTGTGGCTGTGAATGCAGCGTAGGCTACCGTAAATGCAAACGTAGCCGCGACCGCACCAAGCGTCTGTGAGTGCTACGGCGATAGTCAACTTCAAAGGCAGATTTCTCCGTTTCTCACTTGGCGTGACAGGAGAAACCCGACTCCTTTGAATGTTGATATCTCAGTCATATGCCGTCCGATTCATTCCATATAGGTATCGTTTTGAAGGTTGATTTATGCCCTTTCATAAAAACATCAATTTTGGAAATTTGAGAGAAGCGACTGGTTTTGCCGTGCAGAGTCACATATTACTCAGAGAGAGAGAGAGAATATGAATTAATGTAAATCTTGATGTCTGGTCTGCTGGTTACTCAGTCAGGCTGTAAATGAATTTGTTGTGTGTGTGTGTGTGTGTGTATTAGCCTAGTCTCTCTCAATAAATCTTTCAGTTCTCCTCTTCACTCTGTACAACAGCCCAAAGTTTTCAGACAGTCATTATAGTCGCAGGTTAAAGCTTCTCCTTTACACGCCGCTTTCGTTTCACTTATTACTTGCAGGACGAGTGTCAATCACAAACAGCCGGGCAGATAAGAGGCACAACAGCGCTCAAGTGCAGCAGTGCAGGTCTGATATAATTCTCTAGGGGTGTTTTAGAGCAAACCAATTACATTTTAAAAGTGGGAGACAGATTATTGAACATTCAGAGTCTCTGGACAATCTCTACGGCAGACTTGATGTATTTATTTCGCACGATCCGCATCCCGCCTTTAACAAGGAGCAGGGGGGCCACAGTGTGTGTGTGTGTGTGTGTGTAGCCGGAACTGGCGCTGCTGCACGCTGACAGACGGTCCGCTTCACGCCGTTCTAGATCGATGGGTCTGATACCCGAACCGAGTCAGCGCTCTACAGGAGGCACAGTGGGACAACAGAGCAGAATGGATCGGCCACACAGGGGAAAGCAGTCGAACAGAGACGACGAGAGATCATTAACCGAGTAGAGGCCTAGTAAATAAACTAATAACAAGGTGGTGAAGATGGCCCAGGGAATTGTGTATATATAGGGCAGAGCAGTTGAGGTTTCAAAACTTTCAACTTTTTAAAAATTAAGTGTTTAGAAAACACAAGCAAAGAAATAAAGCTGACATTCGATTCGTGATTTAAGGTCCCAGACTCACGCTGTAACTGCTCCGCAGAGGGTTTTAAAATGTTGTTCACTTGAGTTCTAAACCTTTTCTCTTGTTTTAATTACAGTACAATGAAAAGAGTTGTATAAAGAGCTGTAAACATGAGCTGCGTAGTATCTGAGTGTCGGTACTTCAGGGTAATTGAGTGATTATTTGTGTTATTTATAGTCACTGTGAACACAGCACAGCACACAGTGCACCACAGACCTCTGCATTTGACCCCTCCGTGAAGGAGCAGTGGTCTGCTTTCTTTAAGAGCCCAGGTGGCAGTGCAGTGCTTGGGGATGGCACCCCGCTCAGAGCAGTTGGTAGCATGCCCCGTCATCGGAAGCTCGCCTGATTGAATCCCGGACCAGTAAAGGTACTCACGAGCAAGGTACTGCCCTCAAGCACTGCTCCCCGGGCACTTCTCGTGTCAGCTGCCCTCTGCTCCTTCACGGATGGGTCAGATGGGGTGGTCACACTTCGTTGTGGTGCCTGCTGTGCTGTGCTGTGTTCACAATGACTCACTTTAATCTTTAATCACTTTATCGAATACCTCAGTTGTACCTTAAAATCCATAACTGTTACACTACCAACTGCCTCATTCACCACTGTACTGTAGTTGATTACAATTCTGAATAAAAGTTGCCTTTTGTAATATTTTGCAGCAGAATTTGCCTTTTAGGAAGTGACACTGATGGGACCTGCAGGCTTGTATTTAACTAACGGCACAAAATCCTAGACGTTGCATTAAATCAACACAATCAAGCATTTTCTGATTACTCCCTGCCAACAGGGTTGTGATTTGTGACACAGCATGGTCCTCGTCACTTCAGTAATTAATGGAAGTTGAGACTTATATTTTGAAAGTAAGAAAATTAAAGCACTTTAAGACATTTAGGGCCTAAATGTCAAATGTCAAATGAAGACATGTACACTACCAGTCAAAAGTTTGGGCACACATTCAATGTTCTTTATTATCATGACTATTTACATTGTAGAGTCTCATTGAAGGCACTATGAATGAACACATATGGAATTATGTAGTAAATAAAAAGTGTGAAATAACCCAAAACATGTTTTATATTTTAGATTCTTGAAAATAACCACCCTTTGCTTTGATCACTGCTTTGCACACTCTTGGCATTCTCTCGATGAGCTTCATGAGGTAGTCACCTGAAATGGTTTTCCAACAGTCTTGAAGGCGTTCCCAGAGGTGCTGAGCACTTGTTGGCCCTTTTGCCTTCACCCTGCGGTCCATCTCATCCCAAACCATCTCGATTGGGTTTGGTCAGGTGACCGTGGAGGCCAGGCCATGTGGCGCAGCACTCCATCACTCTCCTTCTGGGTCAAATAGCCCTTACACAGTTCATTCATAGTTTTAATGCCTTTAGTGAGAATCTACAATGTAAATAGTAATGAGAATAAAGAAAAAACATTAAATGGGAAGGTGTGTCAAAACTTTTGACTGATCACCCGCCATTGTTGTTGACCCGCTGATTCTTGTTGTCATGGTTACCATTGCCACTTGTGGTATGTAAGGTATTTATGGCACGCGCACAATAGAAGTAAATGCGTCATCGTTTTAAGAAAACTGCGCTTTACTTGGTAACACAGAATTGGGTTTTAAAAAATATCTGTTTGAGGTGACCAAAACGTATAAAAAATCTGTTTATAAAAATATTGTGGCCATGTACCTATGGACCCATGGAACAAATGCACAAAACACAACAGAGCAAGTTTAACATGAGTCGGAGGGGCTCATTTTTATTGTAAATCGAAGTGAGGGGGAAGTCCGTGAGGGGGAAAGGTAGGTCGAAGTCTGTCCTTGTGCTCGTGGAGTTCGTCGTGAGGAAGTGCAGGTGTCGGAGTCGTCAGGGCCGCGCCGTGGGTGAGTTCTTTTATTCTCCCCGCAATGAGCCAGTGATGTCGTTCCAGCCGTGCATTGTTAGGGGCGGGGCTCCGGTTCCATGTGGTCAGCGATGTTTGTAAACAGGAGCTGTCCATGGTGATGACAAGCGATCGTTGTCCCTGGTGCTGAAACAGCACTTGTCCTGGTGCCGGAGCGGCGGTGTGGGCGTGTGACAGGCGTGTGATGTCACAATATCTACCTACGTGTAAACAGGCCCTGAGTCAAGCGTTCTTGTAATAATGATTAAACACACAAATACCAGCAGTATACTTTTAATAAACAAGTATTTTTAATATGAGAAGCATTTTTGCTTTCTACTGTTTTACTGAAGTAATCTTTACTTTTACTTCAGTGTGAAAGCCGAATTCTCAATACATCACTGACTAAATACTATGTTGCATTTCAATGCAACATTTTTTGGGTCACAACATTTTTCATGAAAATTTTTGTTTCTTTGTTTCCCCAAATCCTGTGTACAGAAAATCACTGCCATTAGAGACAGTCTAATTGAGACTTCAGTCTCAACCCCCTGCCTGGGCCTGACACTTCAGCCACCGAAAAACCACGTAGCAGCACTTCTACCAAACCATCGAAGCAAAACTTCATTACCCTGCAGCCCTTTCTGGCACTGTGAGAGTCTACAGACATTCCTCCGAGGTCAGGGGCAGGACAAAACCCCAAATAAGTTCAGGCAGCTGGGACAAGAGGCACAAAGGGAGAAAAGAGAGGTTACGCCCCGAACGAAAGGCAGACAGACTGAGATGGGCTTCAGCTTCCTATAAGCTTGGTTTAACTTGTGTTAGATCAAACTGGATCAAACTTTTAGACCGGCCTAAGATTCCAAAGCTGTCCTGTCACTATCCTCTTCTTTTGCAGTCCTCACACACACACACACACACTCTGGAATAATAACTTCACTCTACAGAAGGATTGCACAAAGATTGCAGCTGGAGTGAACATAAGTCTAACATACATGTACTTACGTATTAAGGGTCGAGCAGTTATCGGTGTCGGTGTTTAATTTTGACCATCACCGATATGAAGTAATTATTGATACAAGGTGCGCTACCGTGGCTCCACTGCTGTCTCTTCTCTCTGTGTCGTTTGCTCTCGACTAAATGCTTCAATTAATGTCCCGCCCACAACAGTCTCTGATTGGTCGACCTCTATTGCGTACTTATGTAATCCATGTTGTGTAGAATAACTTGCATCAACTGAAGTTCTCTCATTTGTTTTATTGAAGTTTCCACTGAACTTAACGTGTGTGTTTTTACAGAGTATAATTTCCGCTGCTTATTGTTGGTGGTGTAAGACATAGTTGTGCATCTTCTTGTGTAATCCTGTCAAATAATTTGGCAAAATTCTATATTATCTCAACCAGCTCCTTTCCTATTTTTACTTCAGTCATTCTGTTTTCTGGAACCACACGAAGTTTCTTAAATGATCTAGAACTGCTGATGTCCCGAAACTCCTTGACATTAAGATTAAGATGGAACCAGAACGAGAGGGAGCTCATTTTCACTGGGATCCATATTGCGGAGGCTAATTTGATTTAGTGAATTGGCAAATGTCCTGTTGTTATTGACTTTTAATCATTTCTGCTCCTCAGATTCCAATTTAGCTCCCCAATTATAGGAATGTAGATGAAACCGAGTCTAACTCAACACTGCACCATACATCAAACCCAGCTCGGCAATGAAAGCCTTAGCACCTCTTTCCTAATTAAACTCTATTGAATATTTTATATCTTATGCAATTAGGTTTAATCAAATTAGCGTAAAATTGCAGCTGATATGGAAATCCAAATCACACGTATTGCTTTTCACATTCTCACATTTGATCTGTACGTAATGGTTGAAAAAGTAGCCGTGACGCAGCACTCGACTGTCATCGCTCAGGACAGTGGAGTTGATGTAAACAGACTCCATACTGTTCACAGGGATGTGGTGCTTATAGCCTGGTAAGTACAGTATATGGCTGTGTGTGTGTGTGTGTGTGTGTTAAGTGTTGTTCTTCAGACTTTTTGACTTTAATATGGAGTGCTTCTCCTCAGGCTCTATTGCTCTGTGTGTCAAGGGTTTGGTATCCAAAGAGAGAGACAGAGAGAGAGGAACAAAGGGTGATGACTATGAACAAGCATTAACATTTACCATTAACACAGACACACCTGCAGAAGCATTACTTCCTGTGGAAACTCAACCACCTCCCCCCAGCACGACCACCACCGAGTCCCTGAGCTAGACCCGAAAGTTGCTCCAGGGAGACTGTCCCTGTAATCAGTTACAAGACTGCCTCTGGATAAGATTGTCTGTGGTTGTAGTGGTCTAGTGGGTGGTGGTGGTGGTGGTGGTCTCGTAGGTTAGGATTAGAGGTCGACTGATTCTGTTTTTTCAGGGCTGATATCGATACTGTTTATTGCTAGTTAATGGGGGCTGACAACCAGAGATGGGTAGAGTAGCCAAAAATCTTACTCAAGTAGGAGTATTGTTACTTTAGAATAATATTACTCAAGTAAAAGTAAAAAGTAGTCATCCAAAAATTTACTCAAGTAAGAGTAAAAAGTGCTCAGTGAAAAAACTACTCAAGTACTGAGTAGCTTCTGAGTAAATTAAAGATTAATTGGTTTATCATATAATTAAAAATATAAAATAACAATGTACAATGTGTTTGGATATTACCAAACAATATTATGTGCGTGTAACAATGTATGTGTGTGTGTGTGTATGTATCTCTGTGTGTGTCCGCACATGTTTTGTGTGTGATCATGTGACTGCCTAGCTCCGTTTGATTGGTGGAAGAGTCATTTAGGAGGAGATTTTCTGACAAAACAAGCAGATCGCTCATTGGATAACAGTAGCGAGTGGAATGTCGCTCAATGTAACGGAGTAAAAGTAGCGTTATTTTTTCGCAAATATACTCAAGTAAAAGTAAAAAGTATGTTGTATAAAAACTACTCTTACAAGTGCAGTTTATCCAAGAAGTTACTCAAGTAAATGTTACGTAGTGCATTACTACCCACCTCTGCTGATATTTAGAACCAATATGCAAAATAAAAAATAAGATCTGTCAATTTCAAATTTTATGAACACCAAGCTCAGCTGACACTCTCTCCTCTTCTCCTTCTCGGAGCTTCATGCTGCGCTCGTGTGTGAATGTGTTGTGAGAGACAACAAGGCTTCGGCGATGATTGGCTACTACTCGTGTGACATATAGCCGTTTATATTTACATTTACTTTTATGGCATTTAGCAGACGCTCTTATCCAGAGAGACTTTCATTTCAGGCTCAGTCTCCCTGGAGCAACTTGGGGTTAAGGGTCTTGCTCAGGGACCCAATGATGGTAGTGCCAGACAGGCCTCTAGGCCACCAACACCAACCAAGCGAGTCGAGAGCAAACAGCACAGAGGGAAAAAGAGACAGCAGTGGAGCCACAGTAGCGCACCTTGTATCAATAATTACTTAATATCTGTGCTAGACTAAATTAAACACAGATACAGATAGTCAGCAAAATGCCTAATATCAGCCCTCGATAATTGGACCAGCAGATAATTGGTCGACTGGTAGACCAACCGGTTTAAATTCCTCCTCCAACACTACCACCACTGGGTCCCTGAGCAAGACCCTTAACCTCACACTGCTCTCAGGGAAACTGTCCCTGAAATTGGGAAAACGGAAGTCGCTCTGGATAAGAGCATCTGCTAAATGTTGAAAATGGTAAGTGTTGAATTAGATATAATGCTGATTTTCTGTGGTCTACTCATTATTATTATTTTAAAATGTTATTGATATGGATATTTCTGGCGTGTGTCTTTCATCAGTTAACATCTCATTTCCTTTATTGCATCTAGGGTCAGGGTTAGGGTAAAAAAAAACAAATATAATAAAGATGAAACTTTATTAGATAAATTGCCACTTTTAATAAAATGGATTTACACTTTCACCATTCCTTTAGCTATGTTATTTTCAAGTAATCATTTTTAAAACAATCAGCTCAACTCAAATAGCAAGTCATGTTTCATAGCAAGAAAAGTGTGCATTAAATCCTCAAAATTCAGCAAAACCAAAAAATCTCAGTAAGAACTCTGCATGTAAAAGCTCTCACTGGCATCGGCTGTATCACTCTTCCCATCTGAAATACTAGTGTAACAAACACGTAAACCCACTGTAGATATGGACATCCCTACTGGGCCGCACTCACCTTCTTTTTATACCATTCAATGCATTTAATTATGAATAAACAAACAATCCTAACCAAAGCCAACATTATGTCCCAAGTATCTTCCAGAATGTCAGTTAGGGTTTAGTGCCCAGTTTGGTCAGAACAACTGTCCGGACATAACACTAAATTAGCCAAATGTCTGAATCGGCCCTCCCTCTCTACTCTCCCTGACACTGATTATAGATGTGCGTCCTGTTATTCCTGAATCAACTGTCAAGCACGTACAGAACATGTGCTTACCAAAATATAAGCTGCCAATAACCCCAAAAAACAAGGCCGCTGCGAGACCCTGCCGTCAAACCTCTCACAAACTGTTGGTGGAACTCAGAGGGCATAGTGATGATTCAGAGTTTAGAGAGTGATTACTAGGCTTTTTATTATTGATTCCATCACTCAGCACTGTGGACAAAGCCTTTTAGCTTTTTTTCGGAACTTTTTCAGCCCACAAAATGTCCTTCCTAAACATTTTTGACAAAGAAAGGAGGAGGAGGGAGGCTTTATTCTGACGAGGTCACACCACAATGAACACAATAACAAAAGTTGCTTATCAGATCCGTGTGTGTGTATGTGTGCGTGTGAAAACTGTATCTTCAAGGTCAGAAACCAATTACATAAGGGCTGTTAGCAGAGTGTTCTCAATTTAGTAGCAGAGTAAGAACTGTGACTACAGCAACATCTATCGCTAACAGCTGAAAAAGAGCTGAACTTATTGCTTCGGAGAGATTTTAGTGTCTTTCTGTTTAATAGCAAGGACTAGAAAAGAAATGAAAGTAGTGAGAGGGACATGCTGGGGCTCTGGACTCTTTTCAGCTCTTAATATGAGTCAGAAAATAAGTCATGAAGCATTGTCTCCATGAGCCACACCTTTGATTTTATGTCTGTTTGATCAAAGCTCAGTGGATGAAAGTCTTAATTATAATGGGAATGATTGTTACGTGGACGCCTACAGGGGAAGATTAAAGGAGAAAGAAAGTAACTTGAAGATAAGTAATTAAGGTGAAGTGTTAATCAGGGTGTACGTGTATTTGCTGCATTTTCTGGCACTTATTTCCCAGGTAAATATTAAAGATGGGACTGATCCAATAGGTGAATCTAATATCGGTCTGATAACGACTCAAATAGCTGGATCGGGTATCGGTGGCATTGGGCCAATCTATGGAGCCAATCTCTAAATGTGTGCACACACTATTGGTTCTGCATGGGAAGTGTTACTGCGGTAAAGCTGGTTTATTGTTTGACTTTCACGCTAATTCATACATATTGATATGACAATGAGCAGAACAAGCAATGCAACACACTACAACCCCAAAATCAAATCACATGATTATACTGTTTAATTTCCTTAACAACACCAGCTCTCACTCGCAGTCTCCGTGCTCCTGATGGTTTTAGCAATGCAGATTTGGGGACCGTCAAAAAATTACACAACTGTACTAATAAACGAATCAATTTTGAGATGTTACTTTGATAATGAATAATTTAGCATATACATATGGGTGTGTAATTATTATATTGTTTTAGTTAAGAAAACAGGATTTAAGTCAAGTATTTCCTGAAGCATAACAAAATAATCTCAGTCATGTATTCAGACATTTTTACAGCATTTTCTGTTTTAAAAAGACTCAGAGACTGTATCAGATTTGTATCTGTATCAACAGATATCCAAATTTACAACATCGGTATCAGACATTAAAAAAGTGCCATTGTGCCATATTTAGTAAATATTGTATGAAAGTTTGTAGGAAACTTCTCATTTCAGAACCCTGGACAGCGCATTAGCTCTGAACTCAGGACCACGGACAGCAACACTTAATTCTTGTTTTTTGTGGGCTCCGTAACTGAAGTGCGCACACTAGTCCTGCATAGAGATGGTTAATTACAGTGAACTGAAGGAGACTCCGTTTTTACCTTAATGAAAACCACTTCCATCATTTATACAGCATTAACAGCCACTTGCATGCCATATGAAAGTGAGAGATTATTTATCATTGTCAACTGCACCACAACCAAATGTGGCCTCTGCATTTGACCCATCCGTGTGGGAACAGTGGGAAGCTGACCTGAGTGGCGCTTGGGGACAGTACCTCAGTGGTACCTTTACCAGTCTGGGATTCGAAGCAGTGACCTTCTGGTCACAGCGTCAACTAACCATTATACCACCAACTGATATCAGATATTATATATGTAGAGGATTAAACAAGAACAGTGATGTACAGGTTTTATGTAAAAGAGAATCATAGCTTGACCTCTCCAACTCTTTTATGAGAAGGACCACTTTTCTAATAAAACACATTTCTTACATTTATTATTGGTTTTAAATATATATTCATTTACATGTGCTGCTTTAGTGTTAATGAATTACATTTAAATGGCATATTTGACCAGTTATGTCTGATTTTTTAAAAAATAAAGCAGCTTATAATTTATATTTGTTAAAGATGCTGAAAACATGATTCATGATCTAAAGGTGTTCAGAGTTGAAATCAATTCAAATGAATCTCCAAAAACACAGCAGCTGTTCAAAAATCTGGCAATCAGAGGTTGCTGCATTTGCTACAGGGCAGAATTTGGGCTGTTCAGATTGACTGCAATGCTGTTTATCACAGAGAGCATTAAGAGACTGTCTGACTGAAGTAGACATGGCTGTGGTGGCACCTGAGGGCAGCCCAGAGGCCCAGCTCACTCAGACACTCCAGTATCCCACAGTTCCCCTGGCTAGTGTAGCACAGCGCCTGCATACCTGCCTGCTGCCCGCCGTTCTGCCACCCTGCCCGCTGGAGCTGCTGTGAAATACGGCGCTGTCATATTAAAGTAAGCTCCACTTACTGGTGCCGCCCCGCAGGATATCCTGTCAGGGGAACCGGGTGGCAGGACGCTCACGGACGATAAGGGTTTCAATTTCCACAGCGCCTTCTCCTGGCTCTAAAGACTAAAGGCTGATCATCAAAAAAGAGAGAAAGACAGAGATGGAGCTGGAGAAAATTACTGGTGAAATAACAAGTTACTTCCAGCGATGAAGGCACCTTGTCACCAATGTTCCAGAAATGTTTAATTTATAGACCTAATAATAGAACTCTGAAACCCACTAACGATTTCTAATCTGGGATCCAAACATAGGCGTGATTCAGGGAAGTGTTGTGATGTTGCTGGAGAAGAATCTCGTCTGTGTCACTTATGCAAAGACAAAACCTTGCTGAGTTGTGAGTAGTCTCAGTGGGCAGACACAAAAAGGCCTTTACGGGGAGAGAAAGTGTGTGATCATTGCACAATAGAAGAGGCAGAAGACAGAAGTGGCTTCCTGTGCTTCTGTGCCGGTGCTGCACAAAAAATCCATTTGAAGAAAAAGTTTTATGATGCTTTTAAATTGATTTCAGCAAAATTTACTCTGGATAATCTCAGCTATAGCTGTAGTAGAAAAGTTGGGAGAGTGAAGTGCTTCAAAGGGTCTTTTTTTAAACTCAGCATTGTGATTAGAGTTGGGCGATTGATGACTCACCCGGGTTAATCACCGGATCCATAAAATAACTCACGAATCTGAGGTCTCCATTAACCCCAATCCATCGAGTCCTAACTACACCATGACTAAAATATAAACCCCATCACGTACATACATCTTATCATTACAAACTCATTACCAGATCAATTCAGCCATAGTAGCAAGTACAGCTGCTAAAAATCTCACAACGTACAGTTCATTTGCACCACCACCCTCAAAAGAGGGATCATAACAACTTCCTACAGAGCTGAATCCTCTTTGTAGACTACGCGACTCGGGTCAGTCGAATCATTAGCGCGGTGCGAAGAACACACATTCATGAGTAAATCTGTCAGCAGCTAGCATAGTGCACATTGCTAATGTACACTATGTTAGTTGCTAATGTACACTACATTAGCAACTAACACAGTGTACATTAGCAACCAGGATAGTGTAAATTAGCAATTAGCAACTAGCATAGTGTGCATTAGCAGCTAGCATAGTGTACATTAGCAGCTACCGTAGTGTACATTAGCAACTAACAGTGTACATAAGCAGCTAACATAGTGTACATTAGCAGCTAGCATAGTGTACATTAGCAACTAGCATCATGTACATTAGCAGCTAGCATTGTGTGCATTAGCAGCTAGCATAATGTACATTAGCAACTAACAGTGTACATTAGCAGCTAGCATTGTGTACATTAGCAGCTAGCATTGTGTACATTAGTAGCTAGCATTGTGTGCATTAGCAGCTAGCATAGTGTACATTAGCAACTAACAGTGTACATTAACGACTAACATAGTGTATATTAGCAACTAACAGTGTACATTAACGACTAACATAGTGTACATTAGCAGCTAGCATAGTGTACATTAGCAGCTAGCATAGTGTACATTAGCAACTAACACAGTGTACATTAGCAACTAACACAGTGTACATTAGCAACTAACAGTGTACATTAACGACTATCTTAGTGTACATTAGCGACTAGTATAGTGTTGCTAATGTAGTTAGCAACTATGCTTTTGGGAAACGCACCCTGAATCACACACACGCGGGTTAGCGCTCCCCAAACCACACACACAATGAATCCGCTGGTTAACTTCCTCTAGTGCCACTTGATGATAAATATTTGCCGCTCTGGTAGCCTTGTCTTGATACTTAGTCATTTATTTGGACGTGCGTTTATTCTCATCACAAGCCTCGTGCAGTGTCTTCTATGAAAAACAGGATTCAGCTGGAGATTTGGCAACGCTGACTCAAGTGACTCAAGTGACTCGCTCACCCGGATCAGTTTAGTGAGTGACTCAGAGGAAGCCCAGCCCTAAAACAGAACAGAATCTTACAGCTCTAATTGTGATGCACTTACCATTCGAAGGTGAAAATCTGGAGCCTGGATCTTCCTGCTGTACTTTGATGCATGTCTTTTTCATTTAAACCCTACAGACAGGAAGTGAAATCAGGATGTCTCAGGAAAACAAGTGCATGCAGTATTTTACACATCACAATCTCAAACCTCAAAGTATAACATGGTTTTTAGATTGTGAGATAATTATGTCGTTAGGAGATGTTTAGTGTGTTATGAAATCAAGGCTGTAATTGCTGGTTTGATTTCTTGAAGGAGAGTAAACGGGACAAGGCATGTGATTTCATCTGCATGTGACCAGGAATGCTGCGGTGAGAGAGAGAGAGGGCACAAAAGAAGGACAAAGGCAGACGGACAAATTACAGAGAGACGGTAGGGGAGAGAGAGAGCATAAGACACATCTGTGAGACAGCTACAGAGTTCCTAGATCCCGCTGTGGCAGGCTGCTGTTGGCTGCTCGCTCTGCGTCTCCCACTGTGCTCTGATAGGCTTTGCCATTATCCCAGTGAGAGAGAGAGAGGGAGAGAGAGAGGGAGAGAGGGAGAGAGGGAGAGAGGGAGGGAGGGAGAAGTCGAGCTGAAACAGATCTGCTTTGCTGCAAGGTGGCAAGTAATAAAGTGATCTCCCTCCTATATATTCAATCTGAGCCAACTGATGAGATCCAGCACTGTGTGTTAAACAAGCCAGATACATTCTGCAACTTACAACAAGAATTTCACTGACCACTTTATTTGCGGCCCTGTACGCACGTACCCGGGTATTTATAAAAAGGGATATTGTTTCTCCTCCGTTTTCGAAAATAACTTCGTACACATGAGCCTGTTTTCAAAAATGTCTCTGTACATACGAATTCGGATAAATGTGCCGTCGAGCCATGTGTCCAGCCAATCAGAATCCTGGATAGGACAGAAGCTCGTGATTTTTGTGCCGTTCTTCTGGTAGGACAATTTCACACTTAAAATTTTTCCACCATTCAGAGGTACATCCGGGTCTGCTCCAGAACGGGTGGGGTCGGTGTTGACGGGATATGGTTCTCAGTTGTTGGGTTGAACAACGAGAAAAGCAAGGCTTCTCCTCAAAGTGCTCCTTCTCCTTTACTCCTCGATGTTCTTAATAATCAGCTGCGTTAGCAGGCGCAAACCAGCACAAATAGCCTGAATAAGGGAGACGAGAATCGCTGCTCTGACAGTATCCATCTTCAGTCTTCAACGTAAACAAACGCCGCACACCTGACGTCAACGCATTTCCTGTCACACACTTATGCCACTATGAACTTAAAACTCTGTTTTCCCATCCACACAGTCACTGAAGCTGGCGTCTTCAGAAATCTCCATTTTAACCTGCGTTTTCAAAAATAGCCGGTTGTGTGGGCGACAGCCGCAAAAAATATCTGTTTTTATAAATACCCAGCTATGTGTGTACAGGGCCTTAAACTCCCAGTTTTGTAGCAGACTTTATAACAGTCCTGCTGTTCATGTGTAGTTCAAATTAGAACACAAACATTTTGACTGGATTTTTTGATGGTAATGAGATGAGGAGATGAGGAAGACCTCCATAATGTGAAAGTGTAATTATCTGTCCATTTGAACGCAGCAGATTCACTCAGGCATTAAACAGAGAGTCACACGCATGTGACCTCTGCATTTGACCCATCTGTGAAGGAGCAGTGGGCAGCTAACAAGGGCAGCGGCCAGAGAGCAGAGCTTGGGGACGGTACCTTGCTCAAAAGTTCCTCGGTGGTTGAACCTGCGACCTTCTGATCGTGGGGGCAAACACCCTGACCGTTACGCCACCAACTGCCCCCAAAGTTGTTACCACCAAACCTGATGTATGAGTTTTTCAGTGTGTGTGTGTGTGTGTGTGTGTGTGTGTATAGATGCATACATGGTCACAGAAATGTGTACATGTGTCTGGGGGAGGCATGGAGGGATGGAGAGAGAGAGGGAGAGAGGGAGAGAGGGAGGGAGAGTTACAATAGAAAATGCATTCTGCTCTTTAGTCACCTTGCCAAAGCTCCAGAACGAGTGGGATGTTGGGTAACGCTCATGCGCGTCTGATTTATGGCTGAGTGAATTGTTTAGCTTGAGGCTCTGTTTAGCATTTTCATTGAGGAGACTTTTCTACATCACTAAAAGCACACATAATCTAATTTCCTCTGGCTTCTTACACTCAGCCTCTCTCTCTCTCTCTCTCTTTCACACACACACACACACACTCGATGAGGCACTCAATAGCCTAGTGTAAATTCAGCTGGATGTTAATAATGCAACATAAACAGCAGGTGCAACAACCGTTCACAACTAGAGCCAAGAGAAGGGAGGCACCTCGCAACACTGCAAATTTAAACCTTGTGAAGAGTTGCCAAATCTTCTATTCTTGTCCTTGGAGATGTATTGATTCATTTCCAGTCCTTTACACATCTCAGCACTGATCACCTTCTGCTGGTGTGATGAGGATGGGAACAAAATCTTAACCTGGTCAGCGCTCTGGCCTGATGGGTACAGGGTGTAAAATCTCATTACATCACTTGTCATTGTAGGAACTCTCTCTCACAAACGCGCACACACACACACACACACACACAGTCTTGTATTACTATCTTTGTGTGTCCTTCCATAGACTCCCATAATGACTAGATGTATATAATTTTACACCTAATCCTAACCTTAACCTTAACCTCAGTAACCAAAAACACATCTTTTACCTCTTTTAGTTTCTCAAATAAAACAAGCACATTTTCTATAAAAGTCATTTTTCCTCATGGGGACCTCTCAAATGTCTCCACAAAGCCCAAAAAAAGGTCCCCACAATGCGATAAATACATGGCCACACACACACACACACACACACTGGATTCCGGGCAAACACCCTCACCAACCCCTTTCTGGCTTTAACACCAATTCCCCACTTTTCCCGTCTCCTCGGGACCCGCTATAAGTGTCACCAAACCCAGCCCCACTTTCACTAACACTTTAGTGAGACACTTACAATAGGGATGCGCAATGATATTGGAATCGCATCAGAATCTGGAGATAATTCCAGCCGGTATTTGATATCCAAAGTCTGAGATCGAATTTTACACTAACTGCGCTTTCTGTCTTAAAATGTATGGGTTTATTTTGTTGCCAAAATTCTGAGTGTGCAGTGAAACTTTGGTGAGAAAAGATATCTTGTCTTTATGCGCTCAGCTCTGCCTGCATTCGCGCTCGACTCTGCCTTCCTCATTTCACCACATTCACGTGCCTCATTACAATCACACGTCCTGATATTATATTTAATTAATATTTGTCTTGAGACGGCACAGTGGCGCAGTGGTTGGCGCTGCCGTCTCACAGCGGGAAGGTCCTGGCTTCAATCTCCGGGTCGGCCGCAGCGTCTTTCTGTGTGGAGTGTGCATGCTCTCCCTGTGTTTACATAGGTTTGCTCCAGGGGTTTTGGTTTCCTACCACGGTCCAAAAGCATGCAATATAGGTTGACTGGCAACATTAAATTGATCGCCTAAGGTGTGACTGAGTGTGTGAGCCCAGAACATGTTTAAAGGCAGTTTCTATAATTTGCTAATTAAGAAAATTACAATTTACAATGAATCAGATGTTCGTGGTCTAATTGCATCTGGTAATGTTCCCTAAATCCTTTCATTTTGCAGGGATTGCGCCAATAACATCTGATTATTTCAACATCTTGCCCCCTTTGTAGTGCATCCCAAACCATCTGTATTTGTTGCTTAGAGTTGAGCGCATCAATACAAAGCATTTTGCTCAGAATTTTGTTAATCTGTTTAAGTAATCAGACTATTTTTTGACCAGTGAGCCAACTAAAAGTGTTTCAGGAAAATCTTTACAGATTGCTGATTAAAAACTAAAAAAGAAACAAATAAATACAGCATTAATTGTAATATAGTGGTTGCTATTTTTTTCTAAATTACAAATGTGTCATCAGCAGATATAAGCATGAAAAATACTGGATATCGGCATCAGTCTATAATTCCCATATCATGCATCCCTAAATTAAACGATAATCCAGACACTTACAGACTGGAATGAAGGGATTGACCCAAAATGGAGGAAGGAAAACTTTTATTTCCTGTCTTTCTACCACCTTAACTAGAATCTCAGCGGAGCTTCTGCACCTGGAAAGACTCCATCAGAGGACAAGAAAGACTTGATGGACTCCTATTACTGTCGTCTTCCGTAATAATAGAAAAATTGTCCAGTGTGTGTGGTCCCTACCCATCAGGAGAAAACAACAGACATTGAAGAATAAAACGTTCAGTCTGTCTGTCGGTCTCCGAGTTGGGTGTAATAAGGGTGTCCCAGCTGGAGTCCAATCAGCATGACAAGCTGCCAGCGTTGGAGCGCTCTGTCAAAAGCAGCGTCATGTTATGATGCGGTGTCAAACGTGGGCGCTCCGGGAGGGAGAGCCGCTCACGCACCTGTTTGAGCAGCCATCTGCATGAGTTTCTCTCACTTTCCACATTTTACGCCAGATTAAATCAGTCGACCGAGAGAGAGAGAGAGAGAGAGAGAGAGAGAGAGAGAGTGTCCAGTTACAGTCTTATTTCTTATTTTCTGAAACTTTTCTTCAGTGAACATGTGCTTAGTGCTATAAATATTTGCAAAATTGGACTATAATAGATTTTTTATGATGACAATTTGTTGTTTTTATTTAAATTAGTGCTGGTCAAGCAGGTCAAGGCTCCGAAACACGTTGGAGACAAATAGAATAGGTGTTCCATATTAATGGGAGTTTGAATGGAATTGGTGAACTGATGCTTGGTTGAAAATGTATTTTTGAAATAATCAAGCAAATCTGCAGCACCTTTAAAGTCCATGCAGTGGTCTTGCTGATAAGTTCTGGGCAGCGCGGTGGTCACCTCACACCAAGGAGGTCCTGGGTTCAATCCTTGGGTCGGCCCTGTGTTTTCCAGACATATGTTCTTCTGATATTCTTCTTCCACCTCTGCATCATGAGGCAGGTAGAATGAAGGCTGTGCTCACCTCCACTAGTACACGGGCAGTCTGCTAGTGGGGCTTCCCCAGCAGTCAGTCACACAGCACTGGGGAGAAGACGGAGCTCGACTCACATGTGCACTGCATCTCCCAGGCTGATGCGCCGTTGTCACAAACCAGAGGAACCTTGCCTTCATTTCCCGTCATTAACCATGCAGTCGGTAGCATTGTTTAGGTTCCTTGCTCATGATGTCGCTTTGCCTGTTGCTGAACGAGGAAAACGCAGTGTGGTATAACAGCCGAAGTTACTAGTTGCTCTCGCTAGCAAGAATCAAGGGCTAGGGTCGCAAAAAATCATTCACCTGTATCAACTTGTCAGTGTCTGTTTGGAAATATATTTACAGCATTTAGTAGACGCTCTTATCCAGAGCAACATACATTTCTAATTTCAGGGACAGTTCCCCAGAGAGCAACTTAGGGTTAAGTGTCTTGCTCAGGGACCCAATGTTGGTAACACCAGAGGTCGGATTCGAACCCACAACCTCTTGGTCCAAAGGCGAGCGTCCTACCACTAGGCCACCAACACATACTTTGGCCACCTGTAGTGACAGAAGTATAACAGTGAAAAATGCAACATTTAAAGTAAATTTTACTTTGAAGCAACAAATATATGGACAAATATGGCCTTGTGGAAAATCATCTACCACCTTCACACTTTAAGCACAGAGAACTCTGCTTTTCTAAACATTTAGGGCCAGTTTCCTGGACTATGATTAAGCCTAAGCCTAGACTAGCTTTGAGAATCTCCATTGGTACTGCAGTTTAGTCCAAGCCTAGTCTTAATCCATGTTCAAGAAACCCCCCCATAGGGCCAATTCTCCAGTCTGGGATTAAGCCTAATTGTAGACTAACATTGACTTCCAGTGGTTAATCCAGTGTTTCCCAATCCCGGTCCTCGTGGCCCACCGCTCTGCACAGATTCGACACTCCCGACCCACAGCACAGCTGATGCTACTGAGTAGCTAATCAGCAACGTAGGACTAGCGTGCCTCAGTGCAGGAAATACCGAATATGTGCAGAGCGGTTAGGCGCGAGCACTGGGATTGAGAAACGCTGGGTTAATCCAAGTCTAGGCTTAATCTAGGTTCAAGAAACCTGCCGCACTGCTGCGTTCTACTTCTTCCTCTTCTTCTGTCACTTAACGGCAGCCTGGGCACTTTTTATAGTGTACACTGCCACCTGTTGGAATCCTCAAGATTAACAAAAAGTATGTGCGCAGGCAAAGTCAGCACCACGCTTGCGTAGCAGCAGTCCACAAGCGTACATGTCACGTAGCGTTAAGTATATTTCGGCCCATAGACTACCCATTACAAAATATGACCCACATGCTGACCGAATGAATGAAAATGAACTCGCTGTGTCGTTTGTAGCTCACGGTCATGACCCATGAATATTATTTACCCATCTTCAAAACATTAGATTTAGCATTATTTGGCTGAGTGAGCTTCCGTGCTGCGTGTGAGAGAGCGTGAGTGCATGACTCCTCTAGACACTTTAATATTTGGTTCATTCTTGTTGAAGGCATTTTTAAGAAGGGAAGAGAGAGAGAGCGAGAGCAAGAGTTTGCATATGTAAGTGTGTCTTAAAAAGTCAAATTGCCACAGAAGGCGCATAAGTGGGAGCCGCTGCCCTCCTTTTACGGAGTTCCCTACGGCTAGACTTGGACTCTCGCTCCCTCTCGCTCCCCCTTTGTTTAATAATAGTTTTAATGTGTTTCTATTTTCTTTTTAATGGCTCCTCACTATCTGCAATGGTCAGTCCCAAAGCTACACTGAGCCACTTGAAATGTAATAAAATATGATGTATTATAAGCCTCTTGTCCTCTTTTTCACTTTCTGCTGCTTTGCTAAAGCCTTAAACGATTCACTTTGAAGCATGTACGAGAGAAAACAAGCTCATTTACATGGAAACCAGAGTGTTGCACGGTGTAACATACAGTGGAGGAGTTGAAGTAACAACACTTTCATTAATTTGGCATAAAGGTATTATAAAAAATAATAAAATAAAGACAGATTTGGATTAAGAGTTTATCTTTTGATGCTGAAATGTCCTCATTTCTGACTTGGGCAATGACAGTAATGTATGAGTCATATGTTAACGATGTGAGAGCAGACCTGCAGGGTGCGTTTATGGTGTTTCCAAATTAAAATGCCCTAGCTTGGGGCGGTTGGTTGTGTAACGGTTAGGACAATTTGTGTGGTGTTCTGTGGTGTGTTCACAATGACAATCACTCACTATAAAAAAAATCAGTAGTTGAAGTGGGCCACACTTCACCAGGTCTAAGATAGAACCCTATGGGCTAGTTTCTTGAACATGGATTAAGCTTAGTCTCGGACTAAATTGCAGGTACAATGGACATTCACCAAAACCCAATATTTCGGGGCAGCACAGAGGACCCAGGGTTTAGAATCCAACATGGCTGCTCAGTTCAAATTCTGTGAATTCTTTTTTTTTTTTATCACTTGCTAGTGTTGTGTCTAACTTGGTACATAATTGTTGTAGTCAATAGAGGTGTTGCTACAGTCATGTTATATATGAAGTACCGTGTTATGTGTCGTTTATCAAGTGCTAAATGTGTAGTTTATTAAGATGCTAAATTAGCTGGTTGATGTTACTAAAAACAAATGACTAGCCAAACAGAAAGCGGAAATTTCAGATAGAAAGTGTAGACGTGTTAGCGTTAATGAAGCCTCTTCTCGTTCAACTCTCCTGTGGCTAATGGAATGTATCCAACACAGTTTTCACAGTTTTTTGCAGATGTGACATAATCTCGTTAACTGAATCTCAGATCCAAAGGCAAATGGAACGCACCGTTAGAGTTAATCGTCGTCTGGCAAACTGGCCCTATATGTATAATAGTGAACTAGGTGTGAAAAAAGTGTGGTGGTCTAAGGCAGTGGTCCCCAACATTTTTGCCACCATGGAGGAGTTTCATTTTAGATATGAATATTTCACCTATTTGTCAAGTTGTGACACCAGTGTTGTTCATAATCACATCCTTGGAGAAAACTGATCAGCTGATTTCTTCTCCAATCAGGTCACTAGTTTTGTTTCAAGTTTGTTTGCTGGGTAAAAGGAGCGAAGGAAAGCTCTGGAATCTTATATATTATCTTATATATTATGTATTATTTGTTCATTCGTTTTTCACATTAAAACCAAAAATTCAATACTACATACTACAATAGTAAGAAAATAAAACACAACAGATGTTTTAGAGTTTGTGCTGTTTGTTGCACCTCAACAGGCCCCCAGCTGGTCTATACTGTTTAATACACACATCCCAGAGCTTTCCTTTGCTCCTTTTTACCCAGAAAACGTACTTTAAACAAAACTAATGACCTGATTGGAGAAGACCACCATTGCCTGCCCAGAGCAAGTCCGAAGACCCCTCGTTGCTCCAGGGAGACTGTCCCTTTAATTAGGAAATTGTTCTGATATATGTGACCCTCTACAGCAAAACCAGCCACTTGTCGCAACGGAGGTTTCCGAGAAAAATGAGCGTTTATGTTGCGTGGGGTAAAATTTTGGATTTTTTGTTTTTAGTGTTTTGAAACAGTGGAAGGTCTATACTGTACTGTTGTGAATAAATTTGGCTGAAAAACTTACCCTTTCCATCCTAAAAATGTGACTTTCTTGAGGTGAGGAATTCAATTCCAGCAGAATGTTAAAAGTTTGTGTTTTGACTGCTCTACTTCAATATTTACGGTAAATCCACTGGTTGACTAGCGTGAAGATATTTCTCCGGAATCCATCTTCGTCTCCCGAGTTCAGTTAACCTAACGCAGGTAGGCTATCCGTGTGGCTGTGAATGCAGCGTAGGCTACCGTAAATACAAACGTAGCCGCGACCGCACCAAGCGTCTGTGAGTGCTATGGCGATAGTCAACTTCAAAGGCAGATTTCTCACTTGGCGTGACAGGAGAAACCCGACTCCTTTGAATGTTGATATCTCAGTCATATGTCGTCCTATTCATTCCATATAGGTATCGTTTTGAAGCTTGATTTATGCCCTTTCATAATAACTCAAATTTGAAAATTTGCGACAAGCGACTGGTTTTGCCGTGGAGGGTCACATATGCAGTTTCGACATCAAGATAAAAGTGGTCAGAAGTAACACACATTTAGAGGTGACTCGTCATAATACGCCGCCTTTCACACACAGAAGCTCATTATGGGCTAAATGGACGAACTTGTGTTTGCTTTGGAGGTCATTTCTTCCTTTCCCGTCCCATTACACTGCTCCTGTCGTCGCTAATTCTCAGGAATGCAGCCTCTCGTCTCCTACACTAGGCCTGGAACACTGGCAGCAGTTTGTACTTGAGCATGTGTAAATGATGAAGATGGCCGGTTAGTCTGAGAGTGAGTTGGAGGATGTTGTAAAATTAATAAAGGACTGTAATTTGTTATATTCATAGTATATATTTATATGAGTGTACATAGTGGTGTTTTTGATAAGGGACGACTGGGCGGATTATGTTGAGAGACAACAGCAGGCATTTTCCTGGTTATCAGTATCGCTTTATAATTTTGACCATCACCGATATTTAATGTCCCTCCCACAACAGTCTCTGATTGGCTATATGTCACACGAGTAGTAGCCAATCAACGCTGAAGCCTTGTTGTCACTCATACAACGCACACACGAGCACAGCGTGAAGCTCCGAGAAGGAGCTCTTCTAATGTTTTAATGTGGCGACAGGAGTCAAAGCTGCACGCTTCATTATAGACCACCTGAAGAAATACTCGGTGTTACCGTATCTAATCTTCGTTTTGAAGCAGTTTCTCCTGCAGAGGGACCTGAACGAGGTCTTCACTGGAGGCATCAGTTCTTACTGTCTCATTTTACTGTCTCGGTTCTCTTTTTTTTTTCAGGGAAAGAAGAGAGTTTCAGATGAGCTTGGTGTTCGCAGAATTCAAAATTTTGACAGAAATTCCCTATTTTTTGCATATTGGTTCCAAATAGGGGCGGCACGGCGGCGCAGTGGTTAGCGCTGCTGCCTCCTGGGTTCGATCCCCTGGTTGGGCATGGGGTCTTTCCGTGTGGAGTTGGCATGGTCTCCCCGTGTTTGTGTGGATTTCCGCCGGGTGCTCCGGTTTCCTCCCACAGTCCAAAAGCATGTAAAAGAGGTTAATTAGTGAAGCTAAATTGGCCCCGTAAGGTGTGAGTGAGAGTGTGATTGTGTGTGTTGGCACCTGCCCAGGGTTCCCACAATTAAGCGGTTCGGATAATGAATGAATGGTTCCAAATATTGGTCATCGGCGCTGCTGACTGCAGTAATCGGTATCAATTTGCACCATGAAAAAAACCGTATCGGTTAACCTCTAGTGATGTATTAGTGGCTGGAATCTGTACTTAACCATGTTGTTAAATATAGTGTGTGTGTTTGGGGAGGATGTCTGGAGGTTATGAGGACGAGTTATCCCTAAAAGATAAGATTCATCAGGTTTTTGTGGCTCCTGTTCTATCCCGCTACACCTCTCGTCTCCTCTCGAGCTAATTCTCAGAAATGCAGCCTCACGTCTCCTACGCCAGGCCTCGCATTTCTACTTAAGCATGTGTAAAAAGTGAAATTTAATTGAGTGATTATTTGTCATTGTGAACACGCAATGAAAAGTGACCTCAACATTTCACCCATCTGTGAAGGTTTTTCTGGTAGTGCTTGGGGACGGTACGGTACCTTTATCGATCTGGGACCCTCCTGACGACTACATTATATTTCATTTATATACTTGTGTGTTATGTGCTTTTTCCCATTTCATTTCCTAAACTGCTTAATCCCTGTCCCCGGAGCCTATTCCGAGGAGCCTGTCCTGAGACTACGGGCGCAAGGTGGGAACCAACTCCGTGCGGCCGCCAAGTCACCGCAGGTACCTTTTTTTTTTTAACCCTTGGTAAAATTGCAGCCATGTCATGTCGTCTCACTATGTGATGTATATAGATGAGATACGTTTACTCTGACTTTGAAGCTCCTCATTAAGACCTTCTTGCTGGACCAAGTTGTAGTGTTAAATCGTTAAATCTGTTGGTCAAAATCAGTGAGCAATGCCATGGGAGTTCAAATGGGAGCTGTTTATTGTTCAAAAAAACTGCAGCATGTAACAGTAGCCAATTAGGGAACTTACGTCAGTGTTCAACGTGTCAGAGCACCTCCATATTTCTGTGTTTCAGTCCCCCTGCAGGCTCCAAAAGTAATACAGCGAAGGATTACACTGTTAGCACAAAAGGTTATTTTCCTGGGTGTAAAACCAATGTTTTTGGAAATAAAAAGCCTTTAATTAAACCCTGTCAGGGTTCTATTTGCTTGCTGGAGTCAAATAATTGCATTGTAGAGCATTACAGTTCACAAACAGATGAAATAAAAAAGTGTTTCCAAAAAAGGCGCCTAAAAGCCACGTGGGGTCATTATGTGCGTTCGTGAGCGGAAGGAAATATTGCCTAATGATACCGTTTAATGATCATCTAAAGATCAAACGGGCGTTTGCTCTGATTCGGTTGTGAAAAGGAAACGGAGGAACAAAGCGGGAGGTAAATTAGCGAATGTGTTTCTAGCGGTAAGAGGGCGGGCGGCGGCCGGCGGCGGTGCAGGCCTCCGTAACGAGCTGCAGAATAAGGCCGCGTCTGTGGAGCGCTCCTGGGGCTTTGAGCACAGTGCCAGGGACTGACTGTGTCGGAGGTGTGAATAACAGCGTAATTTGCTGGGACCACAGTGATGCCGAGATGAAAGCAAGGTGTGGGGTAATGACTGATGGAAAGCCTGAGTGCTGGAATCGTTACAGTTGTTAGGTTTCATTTGAATACAGCAACGTGTGGATGTCTTGGTGTGAAATTTATGTCAGTGCATGCTGGGAAGTGGCGGAGCAGTGGCTAAAACCACCATCGGGCCTTTAGCTATGCTACAGCCACGCTAATGTTTTAATATAGTAGTTAGCTACACTACGAGCTAACTACGAGGAAACGTCGTTAACGACATCCAAGCTGTTTCATCCAGTAACACTTAGTATTGGTGCAGTAGGAAAACAAATGATTAAAAAATACGAAACATGATGCTAAACGTTATGTGAAAATCTGTATTGTTCACGAGTGTAATGTCACTTCACCATGGGCGTCGCAGTGGGGTGAAGAGTGGGACCCCAAGCGAGAAGCCCTTGAAAGGTCTGGAATTTGACTTTATTATGCAGGGGTGGGGCCATGGAGACTGATTGTGTATAAGACCCAGAATTTGGTGCTACGTCCCTGCAAATCACAGTAGGGTTTCAGTGATGGTAGAGAGAGTTCTAAATTTTTGGTTTGCATAAGTTTTACTTCAAGTTATACAAATATTTGGCTGTTTCAAAGTCAAAAATTTTGGTAAATGTGGCCACAGATTCTTGGTTTTATTCTCGCCAAGATGGACTCCATCCTCCAACCCCATCTCGCAGCTGCCACCGTAGCTTATCAGATGCCACTTCTTCCAATTTAACAATCAGTTTGGAAACGGCTAGTAGCTGGAAATAGCCATCTTTGTAAGAAGTTCATCTGGTCTAATCCATTTTTGGGGTGGTGATGGTCCAGTGGTCAATTTGCCCCACAGGGAGACCGCGCCTGTATTTAGGAAATGGGAGTTTCCTGGATAAAAGCATCTGCTAAGTGCTGAAAATGTAAAATGTTATGTGGTGGTTTAGTTTTTCAGAGAGGAGCTTTTACCTGACGCACAAGTCTCCTGATGACTTTCCTTCCGACACTAAAATCTCATGAATAAAACTTTTAAAAACCTTTCAAGACAGCGGAGGCTGAGGAGTCGGTAAACTCAATTCACGCTGTATTCACAGGCTTTTGTGTTCATTAGCATAAACCACACAAGCCAGCACATATCAAGGACAGCAACAAAGCGGAGCACCTGGGAAGGCGTCGGCACCATCACAGCTTTGCCGTGCGCCGAACAATCACAAGCGTTTTTGTTCAAGGTTATTCACATGCGATTGCGAAATCCGGCGTGCTGCGGCAGCATTGTAGTTAGTAAAAGGCCGGATTTGCCTAATCACAGCACATATTTACAAACCTCACCTCATCCCTGAAAATAAAGCGGAAAATTCTTTTCGCTTTTGGCAATCAGAGATTTTCAGATATCACATAATAGTAATTGCAGGAAGGAGATGTTCACTGTAAGAGGCAACATAAGCACACACACTTGCTCACTCGTTAGGGTGTCTAAGATTTCAGGTCTTTTGTGTCGAATAGACGTCAGGCACATTGCTTAGAGTAATCGAATAGTATCACGCTGCTAATTAGAGGTAGGCTTTAATTATCAGAGTGGCCTAATAAGAGATCCTCCCCGAGGTCTGTTTCATTTGAGAAACGCTGACAGTACCTTGGCGCACGTCCTCGCTTTAATAAAGTCCAAGAGCTAGGAAAAAATACAGAGCGTTTGTCATCAAAGTGTGTTAAATGGAGCCAGTGAACTGGTGCAACTGGCGAGCCGGAGGAGTGCAGGGGGAATGTCATAAATCAGGATTTTACTATGATGGATAGTTTAAGCCAGAACTGAACAATGCCCAATATCCTGGACCTCTGCTCCCACCGGACAGTCTTGGCTTCAGGCTCAGTATTCGGTACTGTAAAAACACTTACTGTGAACCTTATCAGGGGCTCAGTTTCCATCAAGGTGCAGATATCACCTTTGTGTAGTATTTATTCCATCTCATCACATGATGATCTGGTAGATTCAAAATCAGGCTTGTTAAAGGAGCTATATGTAAGAATGTTACATTTTAAAATGTAATTTACAACATGCAGTGTTTTGGTTTTGTGTTTCGGCCTGTAGCTCCACCCACCGCCATCTCCCAGTCACGAAGTCAGTAGCGGTTTGGCATCCAGGTTGCCAGTTACCATCGAGCTGCAGCTACAAGCGTTCTGGATTACAGAAGTCTAACGTTACCAAAACTAAAAGGCCTTGCTACGACTCTCAAAAACGCCTTGACCAAAAGCAGAAACAAAACGAGGATCAGCGTAGGACAGCGTTTCTCAATCCCAGTCCTCACGGACCACCGCTCTGCACAGATTCGACTTTTCCGACCCATGGCACAGCTGATGCTACTGATTAGCTAATTAGCAACGTAGGGCCAGCGTGCGACGTTGCAGGAAATACCGAATATGTGCAGAGCAGTGGGCCGCGAGGACTGGGATTGAGAAACGCTGGCATAGGAGATGCGCTAGAAAGATGGAGACAGATGAAAGAGGAAACTGAAGATGCTGAAGTGGCTCATTTTCTCCTGGACATGTAAGGTTTAGACCAGGTTGGCTGACTTGTAGCACCACTAGACGTAGGGATGAATATTTCAAATATTTTCAACAGTGAATAACGTTATTCGTGTTGGATTATAGATTGTAGCCAATGTGCAGGTGAGTCATCAAACCGACTGAATTGTTTGAGGATCTAAAACGGTGAGATGTGATGGCTAACATTAGCATCGTGTTACGCTGAGACAGTGTGGTAACAGTTCATTAGCATGCTAATTATAGCAATACCAAACGTAACATTAGACACTAGATTAGCCAAATATGAGGCATTTGACCCATCCATGAAGGAACAGTGGGCAGCTAACAAGGGCAGCGCCCGGGGAGCAGTGCTTGGGGACGGTACCTTGCTCATGAGTACCTCAGCAGTACCTTTTACGGGTCTGGGATTCGAACCGGTGACCTTCTGATCACGGGGCGAACACCCTAATGGTTAGGCTACCAACTGCTCCTTTTTTTCTTACCGTCCTCTACCAAAAAGCTACCATCTATCAAAAGAATTACCACCAACATTATTGAGTGGCAACAATAAAAGTGTCTTGTAACACAGCGTTTCTCAAGCCAGTCCTCCAGCAACACTCTGAAGATTTAGATGTTTTGCTCTTGTCCAGCTCTCACAGCAGCGAAAACATTGAGGACAGCATACTTACGATGGCTTGATACACTGATATAGATTTAAAACATGGGTTGGTAGCGGTTCTAAAAAGCCTGATTGGTAAACAGTTATATATTTACAGCTACGGGTATTGAAAGTACTATCGTTGTGGCGTTGTGGTTCCGTGATTTCTTCCTTTTTTGCAACTATAAAATCTCAGAGAATATCCGAGTTTTTCTTCTCGTAAATTTACTACTTACATCTCAGAGAATTTCGGAGTTTTCTTTCTCGCAAATTTATGACTTTCTAATTTCAGAGAATCTCCGAGTTTTTTCTCATAAATTTACGTCTTTAATCTCTAAAATTTGGACTTTATTGTCGCAAATGTATGACTTTACAATGTCAGAGAATATCCGAGTTTTTTCAAGCAAATATATGACAATCTCAGAAGTTCTGACTTTTTTCTCATAATTTTACCCCCCTCCCCAACCCTGTTTTATTATTTTTTAATATACAATGGCCCTAAAATGCTGTCGTATGAAAGTTATCTCACAATCCAAAGGTTTTCACCCGGTGGTCTGCGGCCCCCTGGCGGTCCATGCAGGTGGTCCGTGACATGCAATCCTGATTCACTACTGAAATCACTTTTTAAAAATAATTTCATTTTATTTATTGTTCAAAATGACACTTTTTGACACACATGGACACAGTGGACTGCAGACTATTGCGTAGTCTGAGTGGGTGGTCCCGGGGACAACACCAGTTGGAAACCCCTGGATTACATCATAATGACATTGTTTGGTAATTTCCTGAAGTGATGTAGAAAAAGTGATGTGATGCATCATGATCCTTATCAAGGCTGTTGATGCGTTTGCATGTGGTTTTATGTTATGTTTGATGATTATTTATATAAGGAGTAAATGAAGTCCACCAAACCTGTTTTTGCGCTGGATTTTAATACAAATCCAACGAGCTTCAGCGTTCAGAGCGCTAAGTGCCTGAAAAGACGCCGGTGGAGACGCAGTCAGACCGCTTCAAGCTGGGGTCGTCAATGTCACTTCTCTCTTGCTAGCCAATCAAAATTGAGGAGGCGTGACTTTTTGTAACTTAGCAACAAGCACTGAGAAAAGCGCCTAGAAACTCCCCCCACACCCCACCCCGGTCCAAAGGAAGGCAGTGCCTTGACTAACCATTTTTTTCTGCAGGAAACACTGAAATACCTTCAAATGGCTCTGTGCTGGACCAGCCTGAGATCAGGGAACACGTAGCTGTGGTCAGAAAAACCAGCGTTTGTAGCAAAGTCTAGTCCAAAGTGTAGTAAAGGGCATCACCGGCCAGAAGCTTTCCTTATGCAAGTTCACAGAAGTACCTCAAACTTGGTATTCCCATGTGAGAGGCGTTAACTTGAAAGTGCTCAAATGGACTTTGACATAATTAACATTTACTTGAAAAAGGCAAAAAAATCTAATCTGCACTTATGCAACTGGAAGATTTCAGTCCATTTGGTGCGATTTCTCGTGAGGAAGTGTGGGCTGTGCTCCTCTCTGAAGGGCTGTGATGGACCGCTGCCCCCGTAAAAACCCACTTTCTCTGAAACTGGCCGCTTCATAAAATTGTAATAATGTTGTTTCTCAAAGAGTAGCTATGAAACTAGTTCAGCGAAGAGAAAACAGGCCGTATCCACAGTTCTGCAGCACAGCTCAGCCTAATAATGTACTGAATTTAATTACATGTGAATTCATTTGATGAGGCCAGTGGACGTTGGGGAGTCATTTGTAAAGGTGAGTTTTATTACTCCAGACTCATGAAGAAAACAACAACTTGCTGAACACTGCTCATATAACAATTTACTACTCACTGTGCTGCGGACTCTGGCTCAGTTAAGGTGTGGAATAATTTAGGTGCGTTGATCTAACTTACTTTAAACCGGTGGAGCTATTTAAATGTGGAGCTGTTCTCCAGTGTGATTTATCCAGCGTCTGTGAACAGATGAACACGAGCTGACCGAGGAGATTCATATCATCTGTCGGCTTGTCAAAGTGGATGAAAGTGGGTAACACAAACGCAACTTCGGAATTACCATAAAACCATTAGAAAAAACAAGTACGAAACACTGCCCGTGTGTAATCTCATACGGCATTTCATCCTCCGCCTGCACTTGTTCAAATGTGAACGGAAGAACGCGCTGATTTACATTTTGTGGCAAAGAGACGAGAGGTGAGAGAGAAAAAGAAAAAGAGGGACAGATACAGAGAGACAGAGAGAAAGAGAGAGAGAAAGAGAGAGGAAGAAAGTTATAAGGAAAAGAAATAAATACAGTGAGGAAAAGAAAGCGATAAAGTGAAAAGTAGATAAAGACAGAGGAGAGAGAGAGAAAAGAGAGGTACTTGGTGAAAGAAAGACTAAGAAAGAAGAAACAAAAAGACGAATGCAGGGAAGAAGGAGGGATGGAGGGGAAAGAGAGAGATTTAGGGAGGAAGAGAAAGGGATGGAGGAGAAAGAGAGATTCAGTGAGGGAAAGGGGGAAGAGAGAGATACAGTCAAGGAAGGAGAGAGAAGAGAGAAATGCAGGGAGGGAGGGAGGAGAAAAGAGAGAGGGAAGGATGGAGGGAGAGAAAGAGATCCAGGGAAGGGGGATGGAGGAGAAAAGAAAGATTTGGGGAGAGGAGAGAGAGAAAGAGGCGAACGAAGGGAGGGATGGAGGGGAGAAGAGAGATTCAGTGAGGGAAGGGAGGTGGAGGGAGCAGAGTGATGCAGGAAAGGCGGGAGGGAGGAGGAGGAGGGAGGAAAGGAGGGAGGGGAGGGAAGAGAGATGAGAAGGGAGGGGAGGGAAAAGAGGTGCTGGAGTGAAGGAGGGAGAGAGAGAGAGATATTCAGGTGGGGCGAGAGAGGGCAGGAGGAGAAAAAGAGGAGATGGAGGGAGAGAGAGAAAGAGAGACTGATGATGTACTTGAGGTTAGCGCCGGCTGCATACACACTCCATATGTCCCCCGATCTGCTCGTTAAACCACCGCTGGGTGACTGCTGTGCAGCCCACCTTTACTCTGTGTGTGTGTGTGTGTGTGTATACGTGTGTGTGTGTGATGTACAGAAAAAAAGCAAAAGTGAGGCAGACACACAGCCAGTCAGAGCTAAAGTGGGGGTGTAATCCTGGGGGCTGCTCTTTTTAACCTCAGTACCACACACACACACACACACACACTCCTCCCCTCTACCTGCCTCCCCTCATGCTCATGTTTACTCCTACCCCAGCACACACACACCCCCGGGTGAGCCTGGTGGAGCTGGTTAGTGAGCCGCTGTGACATACCTGCAGCTTGGAGGAAGATGACAGGGTTACCACTCCGCCTTTGATGGATTTCTTCCTCTTTTTGAGCTCACTTGTCTCTGCTCCACACTGCAGAGTGGGATCACGTCAGCCTCCACCTGCACAAACTGCTCCATATATCACCACAGCACATATCGTCCAAATATCACAGCAGTGGTCTGTACATTGTGTGTGTGTGTGTGTGTGTGTGTGTCTGATGCAGTTTCAAGTTAATAATTGTGTATCTTCAATTTGATGTTACAGTTTCATCTACAAATGAAGTATAATTGAAATCAGTTACATATTTCCCATTCTTTAGCAGTTGTTGGAGGTATTAGCTGTTTTAGCTACAGTGATGTCAGCAGTAGTAGGTTACAGTAGTAATATATATTATTACTTTATATTGTTTGATTACAGTATTTTACTTAAAATGGTGTTGTTTGACTAAATAAATGTGATCATTGACTTTTAAATAACATCTGCATATCACATTGTGTTGACTAACAGGCCTAATCCATTTCAGGGAAGTTGATATCATACGGTGTAATTTGGCGTGTACTACTACAATGGGACATGATGCAGTTTCATGTTTATAATTGTGTATCTTCAATTTGATGTTACAATTTCATCTACAAATGAAGGATAATTGAAATCAGTTACATATTTCCCACTCTTTAGACAGTTGTTGGAGGTATTAGCTGTTTTAGCTACAGTGGTGTCAGCAGTAGTAGGTTACAGTAGTAAGTACAGAAATAATGTCAGCGAATTCTTCAGTCATAAAGTTTGCGTTCATAGAACACAGAGTTTTTTTGCAGCACAGAAGCATTCGGCAATGCAGATTTTGCAAAGTCTCCTTGACCGAGACACCACCCCTCACCCCCCACATTTTGCACTGGGAGCATTTTTTGGTAGGGTACATTAGTCTATCAAATTATGCTACCCTTGATATTTTAATTAACGCTAATATAATAGTGGATCAAACCATAAGTATTGATATAATATTATGAGATTTTGCAATGGGAGCATCATGTGATAAGAGACACTAATTTATTTATTTTTTTTCATAAATTTGATAAATAGCATGAAACCTTGCTCCACATATTTTTCTTTTTAATTAAAAGAATGACACAAATATTATATTTCTGTGAAACATATACTGTTATGGGAAATACACCATTTAAAAAGGAAACCATAAGGTAGCTTTTTTTTCGATGCAGCAGCGTAAATCGTAGACTCTGCTATCGATTTGTTCTACGGTAGCATTTTTCGACAAGGCAGCATAAATCGACAGAACACCAGGACTACCTCAACCTTCACCAGGCACCTGGAGTGTAAACACGCGTGGTATAAATTATTTAGGGACAGATTTTTTTTTTTTTTTTTGCAAGCTTCTCTGCAGACAACTTTTCTGGTGAAGAGTGTAACTACATGCAGGGAAGTTGATATCATACGGTGTAATTTGGCGTGTACTACTACAATGGGACATGATGCAGTTTCAAGTTTATAATTGTGTATCTTCAATTTGATGTTACAATTTCATCTACAAATGAAGTATAATTGAAATCAGTTACATATTTCCCATTCTTTAGCCAGTTGTTGGAGGTGTTAGCTGTTTTGTCAGATGACTTTGGGGCCAGTCAGTCCCCGTCATGTCAGTCCTCAACAGCACACAAAAGTTAAGGGAGTCTCTTTTTTTTTTGGTCTTGGTCTCGCCTCGACTTTGTCTTGGTCTTGTCTTGGTCTCGATACCCTCTGGTCTTGGTAGTGTCTTGGTCTTGGTTTAGGCGGTCTTGACTACAAGTCTATTGTGGTTTTGGATGTGTTTTTGATACGTGCACTCGTCTGTCCATTTTCCTGTCCGTATTTTTCCCCAGAGACTAACACAGAGCTGAAAGTTTGACGTTGTGCTGCGTGGCCGCCGTTCTTCACAAAACCCCCAAATTGGATGTGATTTCGAGGGCCTCTGTGGACATCTGTAACCTTGACGACTGCACTCGTCTTTTTTCTGTCGTTTATTTTTTCCCATAGGATCCCATTCATTTTCTCCCATCAAGAATAGATGGGATTTGAGACTTGAATGCTTCCGTTTGGCTGTTTTCACACGGCGGCCACCTCACTGAACACACACCTTGTTCTGTTTCCACCCGCACTCGTCTTTTTCTTACTTTTGACATCCCTAGTTCTTTCCTCATTCACTTCAATGCATTTTAATTCAAATCAGCCGGTTGTCACGTCACAGCTACAAAACTGGAGCAGTAACACTGGTGTTTTCACGATGTTTTACGAGCTTTTTATGATCTGATATGAGTGGAAGTGAGGATGTTAAATCTGCATCTAATCTCGTCTCATATGTGACTCGAATCGGAATCTAGCACTTGGTGATATCAGCAGACATTAAACCCTCGTCCACTGAATCTCGTTAACATTGTATCTACCGTGTTGAAACTTTGGACTTACACCCCTAGTACTGGTGTCTCGGTACATCTTCTAGATCCCACTTTAATATTTCTATTTCTCATGTCCAAAGTAGAAACCCTGGTTATCACACACACACACACACATGCCCCCAACCCCAACATCCCCGCAAGCACTGGGGAGCCTTAATGAAAGCGCCGCATTAGTGAACACTTTCTCTCCCCGCGTCTGCGTATATGCGAGCGTGTCGCCGTCTTCGTCCCTCCTGTGCACTCTGCATGCTGATGAGGCGTCGGCTTGTGTAACGAGGCGTTGCGTAAGCGCCGGGACCGTGACACGCGGCTCTGATAGCCAGCCAGCTTTTAAAACCGCTGCGCTGAAGCTAATGAGAACAGGACTGCCACTGTCTAACTGTTATGATACCTCATTAGAACACTCACAATTAAACACACACACACACACACACAGCTTTCCTTGACCCGGCTCATGCTGCTTTCCTTGGAAGGAGCCCATGGCTGCTGTCAACTCCGGACTGATGCTTTTTGGCGTGTTTTGGAGTGCATTAAACACACGGGCAGACGCACAAACACAGAGACGAAAGCAAGCCAGCGGGTTGGGCTCTCCGAACAAAGAGAAAGATGAGTTCTGGCACGTTATTTCTTTAAGTTATGAGAGCGGTCCGCCGAGGCCGAGCATTAAACGAAAGCAATCAGCGCATTTTAACTCATTTAACCCAGACTCGCTCATTTCCCTCCCACACTTCAGCCCACAAGTCTCTGCTTCGTCATCGCTCCAGACGCTCATCACAGGCGCTCTAATCTAGAGTAACTTCCCTTTTCCTCATTTCAGGCACAGTCTCCCTGGAGCATCTTGGGGTTAAGGGTCATGCTCAGGGGCCCAATGACGGTAGGAACCCACAACCTCTTGGTCCAGAGGCGAGTATCATAACCACTAGACCACCACCTCCCCGGAGACACGGCATTAAATCCTCACCGTCTCTTCCTAGCACTAGTACACACTCCTCTCTAGCGCACACACACACACACTATTCTCTATTTATAGAAGAGCACATTCATTTCCTAATAAATATGACACAAGCACTTATGCAGAATGTACTCCAGGCCTTCGGCCAAATCTCAGGCGTTTACAGTGCGGAGAGGCGCCGTGAGTCTATAATTCTGTGGGAACAACACGACTCTATTGAAAACTCCGCGACCAGATCGATACGTCCTTAAAGTCTCCTATAAATAAAAATCTATCTCCGCTGCACCTGACATAACTACGTCCTGCATCCTTCGAGACAAACACAATGTCATGAGAAAAAAGGGAAGATTTATTATTTGGGATTTTTCTAAACTCGGCTCACTGCACTGGCAGATCATTTAAATTCAGGACTTTTATTTTTCAAATGATCTGGAAGTGCACACGAGACGGCGTACAATACATTGGAATGTGTATAAAACATAAAAAACTTGGCAATAGGCAAGTTGTAAAAAAATAAAAATAAAAAAAATAAAAATATTTCAGTTTTACAGGTTTTCGGCAACTGCGATCCAAGATAAACCCGTATCATAACCCCAAAAACTGTAAGTGGGAGCATCTCCATGCCTCTCAACCTTTCAGATGGTGCGCTCCTGTTGCGTTTGAGGCAGAACGTCTGAGTGGAGGCCTTTTTTTTGGGGGAGGGGCTGGGCTCAGATGATTCCCTGGGAGGAAAGCTCTAGCTCGGCGCTAAACAAGCATAAAGCTCGGCGCCTCTGCCATATCGAGGAGCGCTGCGTTCCCGGCGGTGAACAGCCCTCAATCTGTATGAGTGCAACCCTCGATCTCCGCAGAGAAGACGCCCGGTCTCGATAGGCGAGCGGCTCGGCAGCTTAAACTCCACTCTAAATCAGGCGGAAAGGCTCTCCCTGAATGGCATGGACTCACAAAGGGGAAGAGTGTTGATCTCTATACGGAGAGATCCTCTCTGAGGCGGTGGGGAGAGGAAAAATCTCACAAATGGTGTCTTTATATCTATGAAGAAAGGCCTTGATCTATAGGGAGAACAATCAGTTAATCTCAATAGATAAAGATCTCGGTTCAGTCTTTACTGAGGAAGGTTCTTCAAGAGGAAACACGCTTCAGCTCTGTAGAGAAGTAAGTGAAGTGAGTAAGGGAAGCTCTCTGTAGTGAAAAGGCAGAGGGGTCTGAAAAGCATCCGGGCCCATGGAGAGGATTCCTCCTGCGTTAGGGTTTTAAAGCTTTTTTTGTGGGACGTGTTAGATATTACGATACAGATATCACAGCCTCAGGACTTCTTTATGATCAGTGGAGGTTTTGTTGTACTGGGGATAGATCTCAAAAGCACAGTGGTTTGGACTCTTTTGGAAAATCAGAAGATCTTTTTCTGAGACATGATGACACGTGAATGCATTTGTCTTTGGCTTTGCTGTGTTTTCTGAGAACTGGTGCGTGCTGCGCGTGGCTGTGAAAGCCGGCCCCGTCATTAGGGAAGGTTATCTGTGTGTGATGCGGGTGCTGATGCGGGAGAGAGAGCACCGTCTCCGGGTTATCTGTAGATGACTTTGACGCAGTACGTCTCTTCGTTCTTGTCCTCCAGGTCGTTGATGAAGATGAGGATCTCCTGAGAGCCGGGATTCTGACTGGGAGCGAAACGTAGGCCGATGCTGTAGCTCTCACCTCCCTCCATCTACATACACACAATATACATATATAATTTTTCCAGTAAGTACCACACAAAGGAAGACATTTGATCCAAAAATAACACACACACACGCACACACTCAAACATAGTTCCTTGCTTGTCGCAAATTTTCTAAATTGAATTATTATGTTTTCATGAAAGGGCATAAATCAAGCTTCAAAACGATACCTATATGGAATGAATGGGACGACATATGACTGAGATATCAACATTCAAAGGAGTCGGGTTTCTCCTGTCACGCCAAGTGAGAAACGGAGAAATCTGCCTTTGAAGTTGACTATCGCCGTAGCACTCACAGACGCTTGGTGCGGTCGCGGCTACGTTTGCATTTACGGTAGCCTACGCTGCATTCACAGCCACACGGATAGCCTACCTGCGTTAGGTTAACTGAACTCGGGAGACGGAGATGGATTCCGGAGAAATATCTTCACGCTAGTCAACCAGAGGATTTACCGTAAATATTGAAGTAGAGCGGTCAAAACACAAACTTTTAACATTCTGCTGGAATTGAATTCCTCACCTCAAGAAAGTCACGTTTTTAGGATGGAAAGGGTAAGTTTTTCAGCCAAATTTATTCACAACAGTACAGTACAGACCTTCCATTGTTTCAAAACACTAAAAACTAAAAATCCAAAATTTTACCCCACGCAACATAAACGCTCGTTTTTCTCGGAAACCTCTGTTGCGACAAGCGACTGGTTTTGCTGTGCAGAGTCACATATGTAATTACAGCTGAAAATCATAATGAAGAGATTCAGGGAACGCTGCTCGCTAAACCACTGGCACAGCATTACATAAAGGAAGAGAACAATCTCTCTCTCTCTCTATAATCTCTAATGGCTGGCTGAGATGTACGGCCCAACGTTGTGGATTTATACAGTAATCTCCTCAAAAGCACAGAGCTATCGATTGTTCTTTTATTTTTTTGGCTCGGCAACTACTTTACAACGGCACGGTTGTTCTTTCTCACCAGGAAAAAAGAGCAACGCCTCTGTACACATTTCTAAAACACACAGACGCCATCCATTCTTGGAAAGAAAAGATCAGCGCATCGGGAAGGGAGAAAAACGGAACGTCCTCCTTCATTGCGTTATGAGCTCCTGCCGGCTTTATGTGAGGGATAAGCGCCATTAACGTGCTGTGTCGAGTACGTACAGTTCCCGATTCCACACCAGCACTGTGGGTAGGAAACCCGACAACAGACCGAGATGTCGAAGCACATATGCGGTAAATAGGGGGCAGTACACAGCGAGCGGCTGGGGGCAGTTGGGTAGCGTAGCGGTTAGAGCGTTCAGCACATGATCAGCAAGTCGTCCGATTCGAATCCCGGCCAAGAAAAGGTATCACAGAGGCACTCGTGAACAAGGTACCGCCCCCATGCACTGCTCCTCGGGCAACGCCCATGTCAGCTGTCCACTGCTCCTTGACGGATTGATCAAATGTGGACGTCACATTTGGTGGTGGTGCACTGTGTGCTGTGCTGTGTTCACAATGACAAATGGCAGCCTGAACCGGACCCAGGCTAGAATGTTCTTAAGGTGACAGAACACTAACAAAATATGAAAATATTAACAGAAATGTTTAGTGAACATTTCAGAAATAATCGAAGTAACAGACACGGTCATAATTAGGTTGAATTAAGAGACTCTGAAGGTCGGTTTTGATTTATCTGAGATTAACATGAAGTCTTAAATGACCTCCTGCCTAATCTCAGAGCTGGAGACTAAATGCAGCCAGACGTTCAAACCAGACGAGATCGGCCATGAAGCGATTCTCACATGTTCAGTTCCCTCCCTCTCTCTTCTCTACGCTATTCTGAGAGCCGCCCTCTATACAGGGGGAGCAGAACGAAAGTCACGTATCTTTTTCAATTTCCCTCCCTCTCATGAGTTACGGTGATTCTGTGTGACATACTGTACTCATATAAGCGCAGGGATTTAAAAATGACTTTTCCTTTTGCTTCATTCTGAGCGGAAACCTAATCTTATCCGTTCACTGGCCTCCCCTGTAATTAACAACTGGTTAGAAAGTCACTGAACAATTCTTTTCAAATGTACTTTAATATACTATACTATACTAATATACTAATTACTATAATAGGATATAGGTACGATAAATAAGACAAATGCTGGTACTGAATAACTAAAGTGCTGAAAAATAAAAAGGGGAGCAATAACAATGAATGAAAAGTGCTGTTAGAACTTATTTTAGTCTCTTAATAATTATTCATTATCATCAGTCTCTTAATAAATTATTAAAGTGGCTCCGGATTTAAAGTTGGTTGCAGTGTGCGTGTGTGTGTTTTAAATCCACTAAATGTTTCAGCGACCAGAATATTTTTGGCCCTGGTTATATTTGTAAAACGTGGCTAAAGGAACAATAAATAATGGTATTTTCACGTTACATTACATTAAAAAAAACAGCAGTTTTTTTTTTATTACGTTCATCCAAATTTTTGTTTGTTTCCAGGTTTCGTTGTTCTTCTTTGAACCATTTCTGATCCCCCCATAAGGGCCCTCTGGGATTTGGATTCTTGGCGTTATTTTCCCATTGCACTTTTACTGTTGAAATATGAACTTGTTGAAACGGAAGACAGTGCTGAATCAAACATGTAACAGGACTGCTAAAGTCAGACCCTCCAGGATTTCATGATGCTGCGATCGCAGCTATTAACGCAAATCCCCGCGAATCCGTCACTACCATGCAATTTTGACTAATTACGGCCACTTTTTTGTTTGTGATTTGTTTTCCACAAAGTGATGAGCCAGACGTCACCGAGCTCACTTCCTTGTTACGTTTGGAAGACGCAGAAAACACGTGTGATAAAATAACCAAATGCTTATAGTTTAACACAAATAATAGTGGTTTTGTCAGTCATTATCTAAACCGCTTACTCGCGATCAGGGTCGCGGTGACCATCCTAGGGACTACAGGCTTGAGGCGGGGACCAACCCTGGGTGGGGGCCAACATACATAGTGGTTCTGTTCCCTTAAATTAACTGTTAAACTAATTAATTTAAATTAAATTAATTGTTAACGAATAATTATAAAGGGGAAAATCGCAACTTTTTTCCACAACTTTGACTTGATCTTTGTTGCAAAAAAAAGAGCCTAAAACACCACAACTTTCAACGCAATTTATTTTTAGAAAAGCTGCCGCAACAATCTCAATAAAGGCTGGCGAAATCCTGGAGGGACTGTAATATGAGAAGGCTCTTGGGGGATTTAGCAAGCAGTTTAAAAGTGCAGATAAAAACATTGTTTAACAAAGAAGTAAAATTCCTGAAAGTGTCGCTGTAACGCTAAGCGGCTGGTCTGACCTGAAAGCTCTCCTCCTTGAACTGCAGCAGGTCGGGATGGTCGGAGCAGAGCCGAAAGCCGCGGCGGCTGGCGTAAGGGTTGGTGAAGCTGATCTTCTTATTGGTGCCTCTCCCTCCTCCAACGGGAACGCGAATCTCAAACGCCTGCAGATGCAACACACACACGCAGAGTTCACGCTATTTCTCGCTTACAGCAAAGCGGAGGTGACTCGGTTCTGCAAATCTGCAGCGGCATCGCCACCGGCGACAAGGTTTATCGGCAGGAGGGAGTGCGCAGATGTGCCTGATGAAAGCACAAAGAGAGGGAAAAGTCGTGATGGGAGGAACAGAAAAAAAGGTAAAGGAGTACGAGGAGGCGAAAAAGTGAAAAGTCAGATGGAGAGAGTCAGAGTTGAAAAGAGAGAGGAAGAGAGAGGAGTGTAGATGAGAGAGTGAGAAAGTGAGAGAAGGAAAAGAGTGAAAGTGAGAGTGTGAATAGGGCGAAGAAGAGAGCAAGATTTTAGGCTAAGTAGGAATGGTCTGCATCTTGGCATAGGCCGAATAGCGTAGTGTATAATTGGTGCTATAGCATGTTTTGACCACTAGGGGCGCTGAAATGTATGCAGTCTGATTAATTAAAGTGCTAATTCTACAATGCTGCTATTTGAACAATAGGGGGCGCTAAAAATGCTACATATATTTACGCAGCTTAAACTATAAGTCGCACAAAGCTGAAACTTGCTCAGTGAGTAGGGGTGGTGTGCTGCTTTTTTAAAATAAAAAAGTTTAGTGATCTGATCTAATTTGCATAACATGCTAAACAGATTTTTGAAAACTCCTTTAAGGCCGATTGGCTGATTAGAGCAAGTGAGGGATCAAATGAATCTGTGAACTTGTCCTAATGTCAACATCTTATTTGAGTTTTTGCTAATTCTGACTTCTGATTCACTAACTCCTTTCAATGACGCCTTCTGCATCAGCTGCTTCTGTGTTGCGTTTTGCGACTTTTGCTTGGACCCCACTGGTTGCTGCTTGTGGCTATACTTAGGGGGCCATGCAGTGGAACGCTGCGTGGAACCCTATTGGAATTGTGCTGATTTTTTTTGTTTTTTTTCCTGCCTTAAAACACGTTGTGGAGAAAAAACTGTAAGACCTACAGCTTTGAAATTTGGTACCCCACCCCGTACTCAGGCAAAAAAATTGGACCAACATAAGCTATTTTGCGTTTTTCCAAAAAAAATTGCATTTTGCCTAATAACATTTGAACCGTAGCTCCAACT
The DNA here is from genome assembly GCA_032718565.1 of Distichodus sexfasciatus. Lineage (NCBI taxonomy): Eukaryota > Metazoa > Chordata > Actinopteri > Characiformes > Distichodontidae > Distichodus > Distichodus sexfasciatus. The sequence goes on along the minus strand of JAVGVS010000671.1, from coordinate 37,785 downwards.
CTCAAAACTCTTATACCGTCTTACTCCTTGGGTCAAGACGAATCTTAAACCCTCACATCTATTTCTGCCATATTTGATATTTCGCTAATTTGCATAATATGGGAAAACCGTCTTTTGCAAACTAGTCCCTGAATTTTTGTCCAATCTGCATGCAACTGGTATCATTTAGATCCTACACTCTTCTTTAGTATTATTGAGCACATTTTTAATTTAGGTCTTCATTTTGGCTGTAATATGCAAATAAATGTGAATTACGACAGCATAGGACTGCAACACCACACACCGAGTGTCATAGAAATCCGGCTCTGGGTGGGCTACAGCTTTGAAATTTGGCAGTGGAGTCTGTTGTACCCACCTCTCTCAGGCAAAAAAATCGTGCCCTCTGCCAGTTGGTGGCGCCTCAACCGAAGATTATTACTGCGTTTTTGCCCTATCTGATTTTGAACCGTAGCACCCTAAGATAAAGGGATGAAACGTGTCACTTTAATTCGTCAAAAACTGATAAAGCTGCAAACTGCATGGCCCCCGTAATCACTGCTTGCAGTTATATTATTAATATTATTATTATTATCATTATTATTGATCAAGAGACCAAAAATCTAAACAGCAAAAAGATATGTTCATGTTCAGCTTGACCCTTCATCTTAATCTTGTCCATCAAGAGCGTTACAACTTCAGGCGTTAAGCATCAAACCTGCTTTCGACAAAGTTCACTCCTCAAACCCCTGACCAGCCTGACATCCATCAAACCAGTTATAAAATATAGCAACACTGCTGTGTTGCTTTCCAGCAGTAATAAACACATTAGCACGGGTGATAAAAACGTACCCTGGATATAACGGCTGCTTGCATGGGGAGCGCACAACAACCAGGAGATACAGCTGCTCGTCATCATCCGCATTCAGGTAGCAGAGCACAGCCAGGGCGCGGGAAACCTCCCGCGCGTAACCGGGCGTCCTGCAGACCCTGAGCAGGAAGAGCAAAAACCCCGCTAGGTCCACCTAGGGGCTTAGACACACAGCTTTCACTTCAAGATTCAAGAGTCTTCATGTGTCACAAACATACTGTAGTTATACAGGTGTAACGTAATGAAATGCACCCCGTGAAAATTAACATTTTTATTTTAGTGGTCAGTGGGGTCTTTAACCGACCACAGATTCACAACAGAACTCATTGCAGGAGCCAGTTAGTAATGGTGGTGTTCACCCATGATCAGAAAGATTGCATGTTGAATCGGACGATGAAGAGTTACCACTGAAGCGTACTCATGAGAACAGTGCCGTCCCAAGCTTCCGTTAAGCTGCCCACTGCTCCTTCAGCTCCACTTTCCCGCTACCTGTAGAACTGTTCTAATCGCAGAAATGAGTTCTGTTGTGAATCTGCGGTCGTGCGGTCCTCAAGGACCCCGGGTGGCCGTCTCAATAAACTGAAATTGAACTGAAGTGAATTTGAAAGTATTGAGCCTTACATTTTGTCAGGCAGGATAAATGCAGGTTCAAGTTCGTGGTGACCCGATCTGCGTAATGGAGTCGAAAATCGTGTTCTATTTAATTAGATACGAGGCCGTTAGTGACAAACATCACAAAATAGCGATTTTCTTTTTTGGAGACCAGATTAATTTTGAAGACCTTTTCTTTCATATAAGACCAAAAAAGAAAAATCGATATTTTGATGTTTGTCATCGGCCCGTATCTAAATAAATAGAACGCCGACCTCCGACTCATTACGGCAGATCGGGTCACACTGGAATTCAGATCCAAATTAATACATTTAGATTTAGTTTTTAACGCAATGACTGATGGCGAACAATTCAAATTCAGTTTCTAGTGGTACGTTCAGTACCCACCCAAACTAGAGCCCTTAAATCTGGGTTCATTAAGATATATAATTATATAAGATTTTTCTTGTAGATTGCGCATGAAAAATGCTAACTGCTCTAATTTTGCTTGGGGCATGGGCATGGGGCAGTTGGAGGCGTAACGGCAGTGTGTTCGCCCCGTGATCAGAAGGCGGCAGGTTTAAATCCAGGGCCAGTAAAGTTACCACTGAGGTGCTCATGAGCATGTTACTGTCCCCACACCGCTCCCTGGGCGCTGCCTCGTTCTAGCTACTTCCCGTTCATCTGGGGTCACATTTTGGTTGTGGTGCATTGTGTGCTGTGCTGTAGTGTGTTCACAGTGAGCAAATAATCACTTACTTTCATTCATATCAAATAGCAAAAAATTTGTGTTTGATTTCATCTGACATCACGAAAACGCTGAAGACGCTGACGATGGATTTGGCGGCGCTACCAGACACAATATCAATAAATATTCACGTGTAAGTTCTAAACGAACCGTATTGCTACATCTCAATATCACACATGCATCATTGTCTGACACTTCTTCAAATAAATCTGTACATCACGCAGGGGTCTGTGCTGATGGATTGGGCTGCCTTTGGGAGGACAGGGTGGGGGCTGTTTCATTTCTTATGACCGTGTCTTGGCTTGCTTTTTTGTCTTTTTCTTCCTGACCATGACAGCAAACTTTCTCTCTCCCTCTCTTTCTGCATGGTTAATTTATCAAAGCTGAGTGCTCTGACACGCTGCGCTGTCAGTATGTTATTTACGGCAGGTGAAGTGAAACAGGAGCGGCGTGTTAACTGGGCACGTTCGCTCACTACATTATTCAGTTTTTCTCACTCCAAGCGCCCCAGTTGAATCCCAAAGCACGGGTGGTGACCCCGTGGGGCGTTACCTGGAGCTCCAGCGGGTGCGAGGTGTAGCACTTGACTTTGCGGATGGCCTGTGAGCCACGCAGGACCAGGGAGTGCCAGCCGAGTGTGCCACACACACAAGAGACATCCATTCTCTGCAGGTAATGAACATACACCTGCCAGGTCTGAGCAGGGGAGGCCAGCCAGGAATTTTCATCTTACACACACACACACACACACACACACAGAAAAAGTTAACGTGTCCACACCAATAAAGATAAACAAGTAAAATCATAAAGTCTGGAGTAAAGATGCCAAGATTTCTACCTTTAAATGCAATATCGAACCAAAATAATGCAAATATTTCTTTAACCACACACATTTAGGAACACACGTTATTAATAAAATCTGTTGACAGTCTATTGAGACCCTCCACTGAGCTTTACAAAACACTCACTTATTACATTATTAATCATCAACGACACATTATTACATCATCTCCATTTTTCTAAAACTTACTGCAAAACTCAGGTCCCAAAATGTTCATTATTTTCCAATAAACCCCCAATAAGAGGCGTTATGGCACTGTAGTTATCAACTCAACCTGCTATTAGAAGCCATTTGCTATTAAAAAGTCTTTGAAGACACGGACTCACGCCCCAAAGACATAGATAATGGGTCATTACGCTTGTTTCCAAACTCAATTTAAGACTCCACACAGTCATTACGTGTGCAGAGCTCACTTCCAACACAATTCCAGGCGTCTCAGGTTTACTGCTGATTGTATTCGACGTGCGTTTACGTTTGTTGCACAATAAGCGCCGAGTTCTCAAATCTTACTGCGGGCCCGGAGGGGGATCTATGGGTGCGTTATGAAATCGCGCTGTTTATTCCATTCCCCTGATTATCGACTCAGAAAAGCCCGTCTCTGATTTGGATGAATAAATGAATATTGCAACGTGATGCAATCAGACAGCAAATGAGACATCTTGATTGCGCAAATGACATTAATCACGCAATAAGAGATTAATCAAGGACGGAGAAGTTACACAAACCGAAGCATACAGCATACACACACTTTCACAGAGCCGGTAAAGAGGGGAGCAGTACATACGTGAAGACGCTGATGAAGAATTTCTTGATGTTAGGACTAGCGGCGCCCGGCACTTTTAGATACATGTCCTGAGGTTCTCCTGCAGCCTGCAGTTCATTAAAACACATCCACCATAAATGAGTTTCTTTAATCATTTCCCTACAATTCAATAACACACAACCAGGGGCATGAAAGAATGAGAGGGAAAGACAATGTGGATTCTCAAACTGTCATAAATGCTATTATGTAGGATTTATTTATAACATAATTATTACTGCAATACATGGCATTAGTGCTAAGGGTCGACCGATTACCGGGGGCCATTATTAGGCATTTTGCCATCACCGATATTACGCATAATGTGCCGTTTGCTTTCCACTCGAAGAAAGAATATGACAAGTGGAGAAAGAGAGAGGAGAATTAAACAGGAGGGAAGAAAGAGCTGGACTCACGGTGCGGGCCGCGTGGCAGACGACAGCCGGGTCACTGCAGCGCACCTGCAGGCTGCAACCACCATCTGTGAGTGTGTGAGGCAGGAGACAGAGGACAAATAGTGCTAGATCGTAATGAATAAGACACAACAGGAGAGAGTGAGAGAGAAAGAGAGGCAGAGAGAGTGGTGAGGCAGAGAGAGAGAGAATGAGGCAGAGAGAGACTGAGACAGACACAGAAAGAGAGAGGCAGAGAGAGAGAGAGAAGTGGTAGGGAAAGAGAGTGGGTGAGAAGTGAGGAGAGGTGAGAAGGAAAAAAAAGAAAGGAAAAAAGGAAGGGGAAGGAGGAGAGAGGAAATGCTGAAAGAACAGAAGAGAGGGAGAAAGGAGAGAGAGAAAGTGAGGTGGAGTGGGAGAGAGAGAGAATGAGGGAGGAAGGAAAGGAGAGATAGAGAATGACTGAGTGTAAAAAGAGTGAGGCAGGGAGGTGGAGTGAGAGAGGGGGAGAGTGAAGGGAGTGAGAGAACGAGTGAGTGAGAGAATGAGGGAAGTAAAGAGAGATAAAGAAGAAAGAAACAAAAGATTGTGGGAAAAGGAGGAGAGAGTTTAGGAGTAAGAAAGAAAGAAACTGACTGATGAAGAGAGAGAGAGAAATGGGGAGAAGGAATAAGGGAAGAAGCGAGAGAAAGATATATAGAGAGAAAGTGTGTGTGCGTGTGCGTGCGTGTGTGTGTGTGTGATGCGTGTGTGCGTGTGTGTGTGTGCGTGCGTGTGTGTGTGCGTGTGTGTGCGTGTGTGTGTGCGTGTGCGTGCGTGTGTGTGTGTCTGTCGTGCGTGTGTGTGCGTGTGTGTGTGTGCGTGCGTGTGTGTGTGCCTGTGTGTGTGTGTGTCGCGTCGTGTGTGTCTGTGCGTGCGTGCGTGTGTGTGTGTGTGTGTGTGTGTGTGTGTGTGCGTGCGTCGCGATGTGATCAGCTGTGAGGTGTGCGAGCTCTACCTGCTGTGCTGTGTGTAGCAGGTGGCAGCCTGATGGCTTTCTTAACGTACGCGAGTTCCGGATGGTAGAAGCGGAAGGTCTGGTCCACCACATGGGGAACGGGCTCCACCTTCACCTGGCAGATGGCCAGCGGCTGACCGTCCTCCGCACGAAAATAAACCTGCAGCACACACTAACCGCAGGTCATCCACACACTCTCAGGAGGGTAGTGTTTAAAATTACTTCATCCATCCATACATCCCTAAACATTAGTCTTTATGCGGGAAGGCCGAGCAAAGCCAAAATCAAGTTTGTGAAGGCCAGAAAGAGTGTGTATGTGTGTGTGTGTGTGTGTGTGTGTGTGGTCAGAGCGGAGCTTCTCTCATGGGGGACGCGAGCCAAAACGCCCTTGACTTCACAACAACATCGAGCACACATTTCTCGAGGTGGTGTCAGCTGGGTAATGCACAGCAACGCTTGACCTGACTGACCTAAGAGTGATATGGGAGCACAGAGTGATGTGTGTGTGTGTGTTTATGTCAGCGGTATTGTAAACTGTAACTCTCTGTAGGCTACATAACTTCAAGAGACTACACACAGCTTCCCGCTTTAAACACACACACACACACCTGATATTACGCAAATATAATAGAAACATATCTACTACTAGTTCAGACTGTACAGAGATGCTTTCGTTTAGAAATACTCGAGTTAAACTGCTGCCAAATCTTACACACGTTTAGTGCACAAAAAGGGGAGCAGTTAGCAGTTTAGGTTAGGGAGGAGTTTGGTTCAAATCCCAAAAAAAGGACTGAAATAGCAGTACCACTGAGGTACTCATGAACAGAAATGCGTCTAGGAACTGTTCTGACACTGGCCGCCTTCGTTCTACAGATGGGTCAAATCCCAGGAGGTCACATTACAGTTGTGGTGCACTGTGTGCATGGTGTGTTCACAAGAACAATCCTCACAAAAGTACATTCCAGTTTGTAATTACAGCTTCTCCTCCTTACGTAATGACTGCGGGGCAATATTTACTCCCGTAATAAAATTGCGCATTGTAATTTTCTGCTTCTAGTTTAACTTGTACTTTCATAGTTTATTTATACAGTGGGTATAGAAAACAATCAACCCCTTTGAAATATTTCCATTTTGTTGCTTTACAGCCTAAAATGAAAACACACACAAAATATGCTTTATTTACTCACAGTCTTTTTTTAAACATAAAATAATGCTTTATATAAATGTCTAGATCATGACTGAATTATTGTTATGCTTAGGAAATGCTTGATTTAAATCCTGTTTTCCTACATAAAACAATGTAATAATTACATGTATATGCTAAATTATTTGTTCTCAAAAATTGTTTGTTGAACATATAGATATTTCTTCTTTCTTATTGATTACACTATAACATTATAAAATTGAAAAATATTTGATCAATTGAAAATGAAATACTGAAGTTTGTCATTTTGAACCAATTTGGCCTGTAAAATGAGCTGCTTTTGCAGAGAACTACATTTCCCTAATCCTCTGGATGGCCCGGTCAGCGTCACAGTGATCGCGCTGGGCGCCCGCGTTCCTAATAAACAATGGAAAATCTGTAAATCTAAATAAACAGCAGAAATGTGAGTAGAACGCTGGTTATTGTGGTTATTTATCAACTAAAATATGGTTGTGTCTGTAATAAAGGCGACATTTGAGCTGAACTGGGCGTTTTAGCGAGAATACTTGGCTCATCGTGTCACTCATTAACACAAGCGCCGCGATGTTTATACTCCGCTGAAAATGTCATTTATGCGTTTTTATGCATATACGTCTGTCTTAGTGCACAGAACATCTCACAAATACTGTCAAATACAGAGGGATCAGGTCTCGTCTTGATCGTGCCACTGAAAATGTTGTGTGTCACTATTAAAAAGCGTCCGTCATGAAATACAAAGCGAACTGCTCGCCGAAATGCAAATAAGATTAAACCAAGCTTCCATTCTGAAAAAATTGCCTCAACCATTTTGTAATAAATTATTGGAGTTATTGGAACAATCGTTTCAGCTCTACTTTACGCAGCGCCACTTCCATGATAACCGAATGAGTGTTACTGCGCACATTTACAGATACGACTTCATAGAAGCGGCCCAATGCCGCGATACCACCGATCCACGCCCGGCGAACGTTATCGGGACCCGTGCGATCCACATATCGGATGGCTACATCTCTAATTTAGATTGAGCAATGTTGCTTGCACAAATCTTTACAAGAACTGTTCAAGTTCAGTCAAAACCTTCAGACGTTGGTGGACTATCTTCAAATCTTTCCTGAATTTTCAGCAGAGTTAAGTCCGGGATACTGACTAGGCCACATAAGGACACTCACTTCTTTGTACTCTGCAGAAACTGAAGCCATGTCGCCTCGCATCTCTGTGTGTGCTTGGATATAGCAGAGATGACGACAAAGTTGTCAAGTATCTGACTGAAAAGTCTCACCCTGCCAACACAACTACTAAAACTAAACACTACCACAGCCCAGAGTATGGATGTAGAGGAAAATCTGATCCAGAAAATATAGATTTAGTGCTGCACAACCAGCCCTGACCATCACACATACAGCAAGTGTAAACCCTGCCTACACTTCAGATACTTATGCCTGATCACAATGCAGAGTTAAACCCGCAAAAGGTGAGCGGAGACAGACGTTCAGCAGAGTGTCTCGGTCTGTCTCCGGTCTCTTCGGCAAGCGTTACAGACACACAAAACAAGATGGAGGGCCGCTAAGCGTGTGTCGTCAGAAGCGGCTCCTGGCGTTTCGAGCCAATGAATCAGCTGCATCAAACTGAAAAGCGGCTGGCCGGATAGCAAGAGCGAGATCGCTGATGAGAACAGGCCTTGGCGCAGCAGGCTCATCTAACTCAGCTTTTGTGTGATGCTAGAGTCTACACACGGCATTGTGTATTCCCGTATCATGACCTAAGTGAGTGAATGAGTGAGTGATGATTTTTCATTGTGAACGCACCACAGCATAGCACACAGTGCACCACAATGAAATCTTGAGCACAAGCTCACCAGGAATACTTCAGTGGTACCGCTTACTGGTCCGGGACTTGAACCCTCTGATCATGGGGTCAACTACCACTACCACTTAACAGAGACTATATTTATATCCTCTTGATTGAAAAACAATAAAAACAAAAAAGGAGAAGCATGGATATTTGAAACTTCAGATTTTTGCAAATCCCATCAGCACTTCTCTCCATCACGACTAATGAACACATTAAGCTGACGTGTTGGTGTTTATGACAGCAATCTCCTAAACGACACAGCTACTTACCAACATCCAGGACGACATGCAAATATCAGCTAATGATCTCCATTTGCATGCAAATCTATGCCTCAGATTAAGACCGTGGAGCTCAGAAATGTGTTTTCGGCTCCTGGTGCGCTGGGGAAAGTGCGGCACGTGTAATTTCACTCTCAGCGGCATGATCAGGTGTTTGATCAACACCATGCTTAAAGGCAAATGGGTAAAAAAGGTAAATCAGCAACCTCACAGACTCGACGACTGCCATTCTCACCTTGACGGACTTTGCCAGAACTGTGTTGGACTGCTGCTTCTGAGCCAAATGGGGACTTTTAGCATTCTTCAAGCTGCCCATGTCCTGCAAAATTAAATCAGTCATCGATCAAATGCCACGTTTTTTAGCTTACTACTCAACAAAAGCTAATATGGCTAACAAAGGGCAGTGTTGAGATGCTACTTGTAAATAGTAGCTACAGCCAAACCACTGTTTTAATATTGTAGATATCTAGAGGAAAAAGTAGCTTCATTCAAGCTATATCACAGCCAAAGTGGGCTCCATCCTCCGACTCCATCTGACAGCTGCCTGGAGTGCGCCATGACTTTTAAAAGTAGCTTGGCTCAGTTGTAGCTACAGTGGATTTTTGGGATGGAGCGTGATAGCCGATAGGGGCCGGTCTGGCTGACAGTGCTGGTACCTGAGTGGGCAGGAGGTTTGCACACAGGAAGGTCTGGTACTTCAGGGGGATGTGGACGCTCTCTTTGGGCCGCAGGTACACACCTGGAAATCGCTCCGTCCTCCTTCAGGTGAAACATCTCCACCTCCAACGGCGACGACGTCTTCGTCAGCTCCTTAAAGTACCTCCATTCCTCAGCCTTCACTATCACACTGGAGAGAGAGAGAGAGAAGGCAGATACAGTGAAAAACAACGACTGCAAAAAGCACAGAGAAAAAAGACAAGAAGATAAGAAAGAGAAAACAGTGAATGACAAAGAGAGACAGAGACAAGGGAGAGAGAAAGTGTGGGACAGAAAAAAACTAATTCAGTAAAAGACAGAAAAAGACAGGGAGAGGAAAAGAGAGAGGGAGAGAAACAGAAATGAACAGATTAAAAAAAAGAGAAAGGGAGGGACAGAGACGAGGATAATGGGAGAGAGAAAAAAGAGGGATAGAGAGAAGGAGATGGGGGAGAGGGAAGAGGAGAGGAAAAGGAAGGGAGGGTGGAAAGAAAAGGAGAGGACTGAGGAATGAGGGGAGGAGGGAGAAAAGAAGGAAGAAAAATAAGGAGAGGCAGAGGAGCGAGGGAGGAAGGGAGGGAGGAAGAGAAGGAAAGAGGAGGGACTGAGGAAGGGAGGAAAAGAGGGAGAAGGCAGAAAAGAGCGAGGAAGGGAAAGAAAAGGAAGCGAGGGGAAAAAGAGGGAGGAAGGAGGAGTAAGATGGAAAGACAGGGAGGGGAAAGAAAAGAGTTAAGGGGAGGAAGTGAGGGTAGGAGGAAAAGAGGGAAAGAGAGGGAGGGAGGAAGAACAAAAAGGTCAAGAGAGGGAAGGAGGGAGGAAAAGAGGAAACGAGGGAGGAAGGAGAGTGGGAGGAAAAGAGGGAAAGAGAAGGCAGGAGGACGGAAACGAGGGAGCAAGGGAGATAAAGAGGAGATAAGAGTTGGATGGAGAGAGGTAGGAAAGGAGGAAGAGGATACGAACAGAAAATAAAAAAGGGGATATGGAGGGGTGGAGGGGAGAGAGAGACGAGGGAGGGAGAGAAACAGAGGTATGGAGGGAGAGAGAGAGAGACGCTGCCAGTAGAGGAGAGCAGTGTGTGTAGCGGTGAGTGGCAGGGAGGAGTTGAGCTGTGACGGTGGAGAAGAGGGATATGGCGGAGCGTGTCGTTGAAAGATAACGAGCTGGATATCAACTCTTACTCTTTCACACTGCAAATTTCAAGCACAAATACATGGAGGAGAAGCGCGCTTTAGACATCAAACGCTGCACCTCGGCCCGTGGCAAAGTGGTGCACTCTGTGGGCGATCAAAAGAGGTGGAGACGGTGTTTGGAGGCCTTGGGCGGAATGGGTGTGATCGCGTCAAGTGGCGTTCTGTCCTATAATGCCCTGCACTAAAGCTGCGCGTGGCGCTGGAGACCAGGCTGAGACGGAACACTGACAATACTGTTCATGGTGAAGAAAGAAGTGGCAGCAGAGCTGGAGGAGAGAGAGAGGAGACGCAACACTACTGCACACACCTGCACAGCAGCAAGTGGAGAACTGGCGTCTCTCTACACACACACACACACACACATATACGTAAGTAGCGCCAGTCTTGAGTGTGAACTCCTTCGACTGGTCAGAGAAATGAAGTTACTGGGCAGTTGGTGGTGGTGCTTAATGGCGGTCACCAGTTCAGGTCTGTACATTAAAGGTACAGCTGAAATCTGCATGACAGGATTCACTCTAAGCTGCTCCTGCTCCTGTGGCATGTAAAAACCTGCTCCTTCGTGGACGGGTCAAGTGCAGAGATCGGATTTGGTTGTGGTGCTGTGGTGTGCTGTGTTCACAATGACAAATCATGGCACACTCACTCAAACATCTTCGTGCACCATGTCCTGGTGGTTTAATACTCGATCTATTCACAGTTCTAAAAAACGTGTTCCGTGTTGATTGTTTACATCTGTTCATTTACATGGGTGAGGTCATACAACGCTGGACACATCCAGGACTCATAATCTCTGGACTTAAAGGAGGCCTTACATTAACCTGGTTAAGACGTTTTTGCTGAAGACTAAAGTTCCGAGCCCTCAACATCTTTCCCAAACTTCTGCAGCGTTCAACTTATGAGTTGAGACTCCAAACTGCTCAAAAACAGTACTTGGAAAGCAAATTTAATTTTGAAATAAATGCGTGCAGTATTGATACGACTTTTCCCGCCTGCACGTGTTACGCCAAGGGTATTAGCTCTGAAGAATGCCACGCAGTTTATCAGACAAAAGACGCTGACATTTTCCTTTGAGTTCAGGCTTTCCTTAAGCGCACGCAAACGTCGTCGTTTGTTCTCTTTTATCTGGCCCAGCCACACATCAAAGTAAATAACCCCGAGCTTTTATGTAAGTTGAATTATGTGCCACTGGGTTCAGCTCGGCTCCAGCTCCGCTGTCCTGTTAGCGTGGCGCTGACCTGCTTTATTTTCCTCCTCCTTTTCATTTTTATGCCTAACCACTAAACGCTCCCATCAAAGTTCTCATTAATACACCCTACAGACTCACTGATCCCAGACTCCCACACACACACACACACATACACAGAGAGGCACTCTACCACTCCAAGCCATTTGTGCTGAGTGCTGAGGGTGCAAACAGTGACTCGATTGTGTGTGTGTGTGTGTATATGTGTGTGTGTACTGAGGGAACGAGAGCGTCATCGTTTGGCCCGTGTTCAGGCTCCCAGCCCCGACTGTCATATTACAATGCTTAGAGAGTATGTAATGAAAGTGAGCGGTTATTTGTCAGTGTGAACACAGCACAGCACACGGTGCAACACAACAAAATGTGACCTCTGCATTTGACCCAGTGGACAGCTGACGTGAGCAGTGCTTGGGGAAAGGCACCTTGCTTATGAGTACCTCAGTGGTACCTTTACCAGTCTGCATATGGGATGCAGTTTAGCGTCCAGTACTGTGCCAAAAAACCTGCCAAAAAGAGACCCGCTTTAAAAGAGGCAAGCGTTCTTGTGTTTTTCATGTAAATCTGATTTAGACTCACCAATCAACCTACAGAGCATGCTTTTGGACTCCGGAAGAAAACCCACACAACCACGGGGAGAGCACGCCAACTCCACACGGAAAGACCCTACAGTTGATCTGGGGATCGAATCCAGGACCTTCTCGCCGTGAGGCGGCAGCGCTAACCACCGAGTCACCGTGACGCCCACATCTCCACATTACAATAAACCACTGCCTCGTCTGACCAGCAAAATATTAAGGAATCAGGGGTGGCTCCAGACACACGTCACTCTAGGTCTGAAAGAAGGAATGAGCGAGGGAGCAGTTGAACTGTTTAGTGGGTGAGTGTGTGTGTGCATGAGTGTGTGTGTGAGTGTGTATTTACACGTACCGCATTTACACACACTAGCACCTTATAACTCCTAAGACCATTTAGATTCATGTGAAACAACACCTGGCAGTTGCTGATGCCGTGACGAGCCTCTCTGTGGGGAAAAAGCTAACAAACCTCACGCACGGAACAAATGCTAATGTGGACTTTTAGCACAAGTCGTTGATTGTTAGCCACTTTAGCTTATGTGACGCCAGTGCCCTTTAATCCTGATAGCTGCTCACGGCACTTCTCGTGGCCGCTGCCGCTCGGATAGCCGCTAACGCTAAAGCGAGCGGGAGAGAGCTGATAAGGACAAAGATCAGCCTCCGTACCCTCAATTACTTGCTCCTGTGTGAGAGCCACTGTCAGTGTATATGTGTGTGTGTGTAAGTGTGGATTTTAGGTGTGTACTATGGTTTTAATGCATTGTGGGGACCTTTATGGGCCGTTTTGTCCCCTAAAATCACTTTTTGGTGGCTTTTTGGGGCCATTTGAGAGGTCCCCAAGAGGAGAAACTAAAAGAGGTAAAAGATGTGCATTTGGTTACTGAGGTTAGGGTTAGGATTAGGATTAGTTGTAGAATTATATACATCTAGTCATTATGGGAGTCTATGAAATGTTCCCACAAAGCTAATTTTACAAGTTTGTGTGTGTGTGAGTGTGTGCGAGAGAGAGATAGAGAATGTGTAATATCCCACCTCAGCTCAGGGTCGTCACACTCTATGCTGACCGTCTGCGGCACATTGAAGGGGTTCTTGAGCACGAATTCGAAGAACTGCGCCGAGCCGAGCGTGGTGTAGAGCGTGTGTGTGGTGGTGATGGCTCTGCTCAGCATGTTGATGATTCCCTCCGCTTTGGAGCGCTCGCGATACGCCTCAATCAGGCGCAGGTCCTTCGAGTGCTGCACGCGATCCTCCCTCCTCTTCTGAGAGAGAAATGGGATTTTTACAGTGTTGGGGAGTAACTCAAATTAGTGACACTGCTAACTAACAATCAGCAACAAAGCATGGGAAAAACTAGTTACAAAACTATTATTATTTACAAAAATTACTATTATTTTTCAGGTGTTTTTTGATCTTGAATTTGATTCTGATTCTGGTCTTAAATATTATTATTTATTAGGAGTGCAAAAATTATTTCTCTGCCGATTCATGCATTCCAAAAAATAGATTCATATTTTTCAACTAATGTAATGTCTCTTTTTTATGACTTCACAATATCAGAGAATTACACACACACACACACACAGGGTGTTCCATATCCTTCAAAAAAAGTAACTCAAAACATCATACATGTATGAATCATGAATCGCTTCAGAATTGTGAATCATTTATGAATCGTGAATCGATTCTGAATCGAATTCTGAGCCCAAGAAATACTATTATTTTTACGTCCCAAATCAGACTGCAATGCGTTTGTTACACAAAACAAACATCTGACCAAACGGGCCATAACCTTTATGACACGGTCAGTTTTCAGGTCAGATGAATGGGGATTAGAAAACAACCCTAATTTCTTGATAAATGTAATTTGTTCTTCTGGCGTAATTAAGTCAAGTCACATTTTTATATAATTGTTATAAATATTGTTATTTTTCATTAAGTATTTTTGTTTACAAGCATTAGTGTGTATTTCATGCCTTCAGAGCCCAAAAGAATGTTGTAAAGTCAAGTCATGGATCACTGAAGCATGTCCAATTAATCAAACCCATCAGCACCCCAACACACACACACACACACACACACACACACACATATATATACACAGACACACACACACACACGCACAGTCTATGTATTACTATCTTTGTGAGGTCCTTCCATAGACTCCCATAATGACTAAAGTACATAATTTCACACCTAAACCTAATCCTAACCCTAACCTTAACCTCAGTAACCAAAAGCACATCTTTTACCTCTTTTAGTTTCTCAAATAAAACAAGCACATTTTCTATAAAGTCATTTCTCCTCATGGGGACCTCTCAAATGTCCCCACAAAGCCCAAAAAACAGATAAAAGTGATTTTAGTGGTCAAAAGGTCCCCATGCGATAAATACATGGCCACACACACACACACACACACATACACACATGCGTAGACGTTTACATTTACAGCATTTAGCAGATGCTCTTATCCAGAGCAACTTACATTGTCTTATATTTTCCGCACAGTTTCCAGAGCAACTTGGGGTTAAGTGTCTGTAAGTTTATCCGTCTATCCATCCATCCTTTCAACCATCTATTTATCCATCCATGTGCGTGTGTGTGTGTGTTTTATCTGTTTCGCTGTATTTATGTTCATTCTCTCTCTGCTATATCAGCGCCGCTATATTTCCCCTCTCTCACCGTGGAGATGCTCTTCTCCGGCAGTGTGCTTGTGTTGTAGTGTTCGTGTTGTCTAACGGCTGCCATCCTGTCCAGTTTCCTCTGGCGTACGTCCTGGCTCTCGCCCCGCCCATGTGTCTGGGCCACGCCCACCTCCCTCAGCCCGCTCTGCAGCAGATTGGCCAGCTCTCCATCCACCTCCACCAATCGCTGGGCTCGCCTTACGTTCCGCGCTGCACACACACACACACACACACGCACACACAAGAAGATACACGATGGCACACAGATGGTAAGAAACTGAGCACAACTGCTTGCACATGTATCCGACTATGTACAAAATCCTCATAAGTAATAAATGCGGTGAGATGTATAAAAGTTTGAACAGACAGCAGAGTCACGTGAAGGTAAAAGGCCAACAGAAGGACGGAATTATGTGAGGAGGGCAAACTCACAGCGACTGATCTCTAGTTCTAGTCAGGACACGAGGCAGATAAACCAGTGTGAAATAGCGGCAGTGTAATGATACATTGATCTACATCGAGACACGGATTCGAAGATCAATGAGCACACACTATTGATCCAAAATGAAAACACTGATCAGACACTTTATACGGTGATGTCACTTTATCTTTGTCTACTTTTATTAAAGACTAGGGTTAGGGTTAGATTTTTAGGAATAAGTGAGGCAACATTGTGTTGATACTGCTACTGCTGTGCACATATTTATGAATATATTTAATATATAAAACGACACATTGAATGTATGTTGAGAATCTATTTCAAACACTGCCACTAATGCTAAGATGAGATTTCTCTTGGTCTTGTTGCCTAAACTAGCGATCTCAAAGAAACACGTTGAAATAGGAACGATTATTTTGTTAATCTATTAATTAAAATTAATTTCCAGCATTTTTTAATAAATCAAACTGCACGTTTCTATTTTTCTATATTTACTTTTTACTCTCCAACATTATAAAAATGGGAAAAAAAATTACTGATTAATTTAAAATGAAGTTTTGGCCATTTTTAGCCAATTGGACTCATTTTTGACTCATTTCTGGGAGAGAAGATGGCGTTTCATATCAGAGTCGCGTCACAATAACGTGGTGGACACTGAAAATATCAAGTATGGCTGCATTGTGAGTAGAACGCTGGTTGTTTTTGTCATTTATCACCTAACAAACAGCGCATGTGTTTACATTGCGAAAAATATCATTCATGCGTTTCTACGTGATTACTTCCGTTTTTGTGACGGCGAGGCACGGCACTGGTTCTCGTCTCCTTGTTACTCTTCTTTTATGGCGGTCGGCCTCCAGCTTAATGATACTTTACTCCCACTGCGGCTTTGGTTAGCTTACTGCCCCCACATTAGGGAGTAGCCACTGTATGTATGTGTATAATAACGTAGATCCATCTAATCTATTATTAAATTAGTGGCCAACTGTATTAATAATCGATTTAATCGATTAGTTGTTGCAGCCCTGCTTATCAACAATGATTGCTGAGAGAAAGCTCCAAGAACGCGTCCGGGAAGTGAGGTTTTGAGCGCTCTCAGTGGAAAAAAAACGAGTTGGTTGGACACAGTCCCTTATCTGATTGAAGCCTGGTTCATTTTTGACAAATTTAAACTTACACATGCCTGTGAACATTTATTACACAGAAAAAATAGGCTTTTCACCATGTCTGCCTGTATAGCACTGGAATACACGTACATGTGGTGGCTCATACTCATGTCATTATAAAGCAGACTTGAACGACTGAACTATAAATCCTATCTGCAAAAAAGGGTGTCCTGCAGAAAATAAAGTTTGGGACAGAGGAGTGGATGGGTTACCGTTGAGACTGAGGACGCTGTTGGAGGAGAGACTGCCCCCTCTGAAGTCCCCAGGAGCCAGACCGGCCTGGACGATGTGAGAGCGAGACGGTGGGAGGAGTGGTGAGGATTTCAGGCTCTTTTCCACCGCACCACCTGTACAAAAGAAGAGCAGAAGCGTTTGTGATTTAATTTGCTTTGATTTCATTCCAGTTGATTAAATTCCCTCATTTCAGGTTTAGAGACAGTCACAATGGCACTGGCTTTGAACAGCAGGCTTGAGATCAATACCATCACCTTCACCTGCTCATATTCATCAGCTAATTATATTCTGCTTCTCATATACAGTATCTGTTAAAAAAAAAAAAACCCTCAGGAACGAAGATGACCACCCACAAGATTTTCTTTCCAGTTTGCCGTGTCACAAGGTAAAACTCATTTAGTCTTTTCCCTGGTTCTTGTAATTAGTTGATCATTTACTGATCATTCTATGGTCATCGTCGTTAGAAAACACTCCCCCCGCAAAGGCCGGGCCGGGACTGCCGTGTGAACTCGTTCGACAGTGTAGACCAGAAGCATCTCTTCACTTCTCATCCGTCACTCTTTTATGCAGCGTTATTGGCAGGAGGCAGTGTTCAAGCTTGAGGTATTGTTATCAAGATCGATGTTGAAAACCGGCCACCAATTACACCCGCTAGAACACGGTGAAAAAGAAGCCGCATTGATTACAGCTCTGCAGAGGGTGAAGCGGAAGAGGTGGAAAAAAGGGGAGACAAAAAAGGATGATAAAAGTTTTACAATGAAAGTTGAACAGCATAAAAGACCGTGGTTGGACCATGTTCACAATCTTTCGGGTTGGATGTTGGCCCTCAGCTGTTTCAGTCGATAGGTAGTGAATCCTTGTGACAGCTCTCGCTCTCTCTCTCCATTTTTGGATCTATTTCACTGTATCTGTATCTCTGTGTTTTAACTGTATGTTATTATTGCTCTTTCACTCGGTCTGTCACTTTCACTCTCTTTCTCTCTCATTTACGGTACCTACTTTTAAAGCATTTCTCTGCATATTCTCGTCGGTTCGATAACGACTCAAATAGCTGGATCGGATAACAGTGGCACTGGATGGCTCTACGTAAATGCATACACGCTCACTTGGTTCTGCATGGGAAGTGGCACTGCGGTAAAGCTGGTTTACCGTGTTGGTGGCCTAGTGGTAGAACACTCGCCTCGGGACCAGGAGGTTGTGGGTTCAAATCCGACCTCTGGCATTACCAACACTGGGTCCGTGAGCAAGACCCTTAACCCTAAGTTGCTCTCGGGGAACTGTCCCTGAAATTAGGAAATGTAAGTCGCTCTGGATAAGAGTGTCTGCTAAATGCTGTAAATGTACTGTTCGACATTCAACGCAACACACTACAACCCCCTAAACCAAATCACATGAATATACGGTTTTGTTTCCTAACCTTTTTCGAGATAGGTTAGCATAATTTAGCATATTCAAGATTAAAAATTCTTTATAATCTTGAATCATCAATATGCTAAATTACTTATTATTTAAATAACGTAATTTTGTGTCAGTCTCTAATCCTGCGACGCTAAAACTATCAGGAACGCAGAGATTGTGAGCGAGAGCTGGTGTTGTTAAGGAAATTAAACAGTATAATTGTGCGTTTTGCTTTTGGGGTTGTAGTGTGTTGCGTTGCTTAGGGAGCTTAAAGCATTATTTTCTGTTTTCTGTTTAAAAAAGTCGGGGATTGGCAGATTTACAATATCGATATCTGACATAAAAAGTGGTATCGTACACTATATTGCCAAAAGTATTCGCTCACCTGCCTTTACACGCATATGAACTTAAGTGACATCCCATTCTTAATCCATAGGGTTTAATAAGACGTCGGCCCACCCATTGCAGCTATAACAGCTTCACATCTTCTGGGCAAGCCCTCCACAAGGTTTAGGAGTGTGTTTATGGGAAATTTTGACCATTCTTCCAGAAGCAAATTTGTGAGGTCAGACTCTGAGACAGGCTCGCAGTCTCCGCTCTAATTCATCCCAAAGGTGTTCTATCGGGTTGAGGTAGAGGTTAGAGCGCAGTGAGGACTGTAATTATAGCGAATACGCAGTGGAGGGGTCGAGCTGGGGGCAGGAGACACTGCTTTTGATTGATTAGCCTCTGCTGGCAATGGCAGGAGTCAAACACAGCTGGAAGTGACCTGTGTCCACATGCCACAGCTAAAAAACTAAGAAGTCCACCTCAGACCCAGGAGTAGTGTCTATACCCAGTGTTGGGGGGCAGTAGTGACGGTGCTAAATTAACTACTTTTTTCAGTAGCTTATCAGTAGCAAAATGTGACCTCTGAGAAAGAGCAGTGGGCGGCCTAGATGCAGCACCCGGGGAAGCAGTGCTTGGGGACGGTACCTTGCTCATGAGTACCTATTAGTGGTACCTTTACCAGTTCGGGACTTGAACCAGCAGCCTTCCGAACATGGGGCCAACAAAATATACATTTCTCTCTGTACAAAATTACCAGCTACCAGGTGTTTCTGATTGGTGCGGAACTGGCATAAGTGGCATCTGATAGGCTACCGTGCCCACATGTCACACGCGCATTGCGTCACAGCACACTATGGCAGCTGCGAGATGAAGTCAGAGGATGGGAGAAGATGGAAGCAAGAATCTGTGGGCATTAAAGTAGCTTTAATGTAGTTATCAACTTTTTCCATTATGTGAAAGTGAGTGTTTATTTGTCATTGTGAACATACCACAGCACAGCACACAGTGCGCCACAACCAAATGTGACCTCTGCATTTAACGCATCCGTGAAGGAGCAGTGGGCAGCTAACAAGCGCCCGGGGAGCAGTGCTTGGGGACGGTATCTTGCTCATAAGTACCTCAGTGGTAACCTGGAGTTGGTTCCGTGACCATCGGGCTGCTGATTCAAGTTCGGGACCGATAAAGGTACCACACAGGTACTCATAAGCAAGGTATCATCTCCAAGCACTTCTCCCCAGGCGCTGCCAAAAAAATAAGGAGGTCACTTTTCGTTGCGGTGGAATATACCATGTGCCGTGCTGTGCTGTGGTCGCCATTAACCGTCTCTCCCATCTCCCCGTCCTTTATGCTCTTTTCACCCGACACACTGTGGCTTCGACATTCCATCCATTCTGTCAGATAACGGAAGGAGGAAACTCTCACATGACGCGCTCAATGTAACTTCCATGTCCTGTAATAATTACATTTGCTGCGTATAACTCTTTGATGAGTCTGCGTGGTTCTAACCAAGAGAACATTCAATATCGTGGGCTTTCAAAAAATCATTTCCCAGGCACTCAGAAGGTTGTCCTTTACCTTTCCCTCATTCATATACGATACATTTTTCATGCTTCACATCAATAAGTCATGGGGAAAAAAAACGGCAATTCCATCTGTGACCGTGGCCCAACACTGTAGCCCCTATTAAACACACTCAAAAGACAATTTTAGACAGATATTTGACGGCTTTATCGTATTATGCAAATGCATCTCTTAAATCATGTACAGTATTCCATGAGTTTTGCCGAATAGAACTCAGGCAGGAATATAAAGAGGGGAACCGGCTCGTATCTGATGTCGTTAACCTTGTGGGAGGTGTTGCACTTTTTGAGGACTTGATGATTGAACGCATTTTATTTCTGAACGTTCAAGGTGTTAGTCACTTAAATGGGACCAGCATGTAAACAAGACGACGTTTCTCAAGATTAGACAGCTTCAACTGAGGATTAGAACAAAAATCGTAACAAACTGAATAGACGGGGAAAGGATTAGATTTAACGCAATATTTATGAACATGTTGTTATTTTATGTTTAAATCTCACAATGTCAAATGCAGGATTTCATGATGTTGTGATCGAAACTATTAACGCAACCTCAGCCAGTCCCCACAAATTCATTACTACTGTGCAATTTTGACCAATCACTGGTCGTTGAGCCATACGTCAGCAAACTCACTTCCTTGTTGCGTTAAGAAGACACAGGATGTGCGTGTGGGGGAAAAAAAGCCTCACATTTACCTTTAAAAATAACTTAATGATTAATGGTTAATAAAAATAATAGTGGTTTCATTCCCTTCATTTACAGAATCATTACAAAGGGGGACAAAACTGCAAACTTTCACATGCTCCCACAACTTTATTGCAACAAAAAGCCTTAAAACACAGCAACTTTCATTAAAAAAAAAAAAAAAACAAAATCAGAAAAGCTGCCGCAAAATCATGCATTTTAAGCTGCAACAATCTCAAAAAGGCCTGCAAAATTCTGAAGGGACTGATTAACCTGTAGTGTTAGCATTAATAACAGACTAATAACAAATACTAATGCTGCTGGTATTAGTATAATTTCTGTATGTTTAACTGTACTTCTAAAAAATATGAGGATTTTATCACTCAGGAGACAATAATTTACCTGAGCCTCGTGCAAATGTAAAGCCTTGTCTAAAATGTATGTTCATGTTGGTTATTATTCATCAAAAAAGTCTAGGGCGAAGTGAAAGCTCTATTCTCTCAAAACCTGGCTTTGTTTCTGCCAAATCTGGGAAGCGCGCATCGCCCTGCGTCCAAATGCACGCCATTGTTCTGCGATTCTTTCCGTCATATCCGAGATAGGGCATGTCGTGTGGGAAAACGACGGCGAAAAATGTGATTTTACATCCAAGCCTTTCTTCCATCTCCACCTCTCCCCGTCGCTAGTTCTCTCCCAGCTTACGTTCCGCCGCGCTTATCGAGCCTCGGCAGCCGAGCTGTGCAGAAGCCAGGGGCAGGCAGACGTCTGAAACCCTAATCTTCCCTTCCTCCCTCCCTCCCTCGCTGCTGCATCGGCCCGACCGGTGCAGGTGACGCGGCCCGCTGCCGCCACGCTAGCTCATTAAACTCTTCAACTCTCGCGATCCGTCGGCTTATCCCATTATTCTTTAATTAAGCCGTCCGTTTCTTTCCCAAGGATTCGGCATTGTGTAATTATTTGCTCGTCTGTTTGCTTGGAGCTGAAATTAATTAAAAAGGATTTGATTGGCTTTCGTGTCGCTTTTACAAACGGCAATATGGCGTGCGGCACGTGGACAATTAAAGTTGAACCTTGCTAATTCTGGTTGGCCACTCCGCTCCGGGGAAAAAAAACCCAAGAAAACACAAGTGCCATCTGACAACGCTTGCGGGACAAAAATCACATAATGCTTTAATATTTGCTGAAGAGCATCGCTCAGCAGGACAGTCTCACGCCATTTCTTCCAATCAACACCTGATTGGACGTAATAAGGAGCTTGATTAGCGCATTATTACACGGCCAGGGGAAGCAGTCCTTCAAAATGCTGAAACTGTGTTGTCATATAGGCTACTTACGGACATTCGAGCTATTTCTGTTTTCTTTCACCTTTCTTTCTTGGCGTCTTCTTTTTCTTCTCTCTCTCCTCCTTTCCTGATAATTACTTTAGCCTCGACCTCAAGTAGGCAGCGATAAACATCTCCATCAATCTTTATGCACGCAAATTCCAGATCTCGCGGTTAAAGAGCCTAATGACCGCTGCTCATTAGGAAACAAATAGGACAGACAAAAGCATTAATCCCGGATAAAAGGGACGACATGAAGGAGCTCTGAGGCCTCCTGATTCTCGACTTTCGCATGAGTTAATTGATTGAGGGATTGAAGAGCTGTGGACAGACAGAAAAGCTGATGGGTATCTGAGCGGTTTTCTTGGGGGTTTTAAGCGACTTTAACATTCTGATCGAGCTGTAAAAGCCGCACAACCCCAAGGCTCACCCTAATGGGAGTTGTCTTACGCAATGCTCAGCAGAGGGGACTGGATCTTTACCAAAATGGGCTGCACAAGGTCACACCTCATCTACACTGAGAATCAAAAAAGGCGACCTCTATCTCTGTCCAAATGTTGCCAGATTTTCAGAATGCTTTCCCAGCATACCTTAAATCTGTAGCTACAACATCTTGTGAAATGACTGTTATCACAAACAACAACGGTTTCATATGAACACTAAATGACAACTTTAACAGTGAACAAATAGATTTAAAGGAGCTATACGTAAGGCTGTGGACAAAACTGGTACTGAGGTCAAATTCAAAACACTGTAGCGCGCTGTCTCCCCTCCCTCTCCTCCCCAGACTCGAAGTTGCCAGATAGGTTGGCGGATCCTGCAAGTAACGATCTACAAGGAGCTACCATGGCAGCGACGAGACCCACACTGTAAACTGATCGTCTGTTGATCATTGTTAGAGCCATTTTGTGTGTATGAATGTGTGAATATTTAGATTTAATGTTTTATAACTGTTTGCAATAGAAAGTACAGAAATGTTTCTGGAACCTTCCATAACCTTCCACGTACAGTGTTACGTAATAGAATTCTATTAATACGTATACACGTTAAACGTACTAGTAAGTAACAATAGAAGTAATACGTGCCTAATCCGTGTCGTAATCTGATTGGATCCTGAAGTGACACAAGAACGTAAAGAACTAGTTTTTGTACTGAATTGTGTTAGAGCTGAGAACTCTTTTGACCGTCACGTAATGTCACGTAATGTCACGTAAAGTCATGTAAAGTCACGTAAAGTCACGTAAAGTATCTTGTAGTCTTGGGGATTCCTCTCTTTGTAGTAAAGAAAAGACGACGAAAGACACTCAAGACTCTAGACTCTTTTTTGGATACGTGTCACGTGCAAGAAAGTTCTGAGTTCGAGGCAAATGAGACGGCGTGAGCTGCTCTCACAATCATATAATGCTTTGTCGAGACGTTTTTGAGTCATAGCGAGGCCTTTTAGTTTTAATAACATCTGAAATTTGTAATCCAGGGGTGTTTCACAAAAAGCATAGTTGCTAACTTTGCTAACAACTAACATAGTGAACATTAGCAACTAACATAGTGAACGTTAGCAACTAACATAGTGAACGTTAGCAACTAACATAGTGTACACTAGCAACTAACACAGTGAACGTTAGCAACGAACATAGTGAACGTTAGCAATGAACATAGTGAACGTTAGCAATGAACATAGTGAACGTTAGCAATGAACATAGTGAACGTTAGCAACTAACATAGTGAACGTTAGCAACTAACATAGTGTACGCTAACAACTAACATAGTGTACACTAGCAACTAACACAGTGAACGTTAGCAACGAACATAGTGAACGTTAGCAATGAACATAGTGAACGTTAGCAACAAACATAGTGTACGCTAACAACTAACATAGTGTACGCTAGCAACTAACATAGTGTACGCTAGCAACTAACATATTGTACGCTAGCAACTAACATAGTGTACACTAACAACTAACACAGTGAACGTTAGCAACTAACAGTGTACGTTAGCAACTAACATAGTGTACGCTAACAACTAACATAGTGAACGTTAGCAACTAACATAGTGTACGCTAGCAACTAACATAGTGTACGGTAGCAACTAACATAGTGAACATTAGCAACTAACAGTGTATGCTAGCAACTAACATACTGAACGTTAGCAACTAATATGGTGTACTCTAACAACTAACATAGTGAACGTTAGCAAGTAACATAGTGAACGTTAGCAACTAACAGTGAACGTTAGCAACTAACATAGTGAATGTTAGCAACTAACAGTGTATGTTAGCAACTACCATAGTGTATGCTAACAACTAACATAGTGTACGCTAGCAACTAACACAGTGTATGCTAGCAACTAACATAGTGTATGTTAGCAACTAACATAGTGAACGTTAGCAACTAACATAGTGAACGTTAGCAACTAACATGGTGTACGCTAACAACTAACATAGTGAACGTTAGCAACTAACATAGTGTATGCTAACAACTAACATAGTAATCAGTTGGTAACTGGCAACCCGGATGCCGAAATGCTACTGACTTCGTGATTGGTCGATAGCGGTGGGCGCGCAACAGTCCAAAACATAAAAAATGTGGTTGATGATGGGATGGGGTGGGCAAGGCCGAGGCTGTTTAGCGCTAGGGTTAGTGTCAACCCTAACCCTCACCGAAAAAGTGAAGTCACACAGAACGCTTCATGACTTTTTAACGTCTTTCAGAGTTAGAACACATCCGTGCAGCCTTCCCATCAACTTTACCGGGTGTAATGATTTACGACGCGGTCACGTCCTTGTGCCGCAGCACGCCATGAGCCCTCGGGCCGTCGCTGTGGCGGCGAGATCCAACCCGATCACACACTGACACAGTTGCCTTATTCACGCCGTCGCTTCGTCTGCTGTCAACTTTCTCTTAAAATAAATAAAGCTGATTCCCGCCTCGGACGCGATCCGTATTCACGATGCCTTTTAATCGTCCCGGAATGAAAAAAATTAGCATGTCCATCACAGTTCATGTCAAATTACTCACTAGTCATTTGGCATCTCGAGCATGGGGTGGGTTCAAAACAGAGGATGACCTGCGTCTTTAACCCCATTATTACTTAAGATCCAACTTCCGTCTCCAGTGACAGCGGATGGAAACTGAGCCTGCCAAGATGTTTGCTAGAAATATTATATTCAAATATTTGTATTTGTTATTAGAGATGGCACTGATTTGATACCCGCTATGGTACTGGGCCGAGATGAGCATAAAAATGTGGGATCAGAAAGATGTGCTGAGGATGTTGGGAGTGAGAAATCTTAAATTCAATGTTCCTGACTCAGGAAAACGCTTTTAAGAAGATAATTGTTCTTAAATCTCACTGCAGTTTTCACTAAGATTCAGAAATTGACCAGTGCCTTCTTTGGCTATGTTCACACTGCCAGCCACATCGTTCAATTCCGATTTTTTTCTCAGATCGGATTTGTCTACCTTGACAGTTCACATTCATAACTACAAGTGACCTGTATATGACTGTAATGTGAACGCATCAGTCCTCCGAAACGTCACGTATGTGCACACTGATACGTTTTTACACGGGTCAACTGTGTCACCAACAACAAAAAACGTCATATCTGTGGGACGACTCATGGCATTGAAAATGGAGGCGTTAGTAGCTCACGCATGTATCGCACTTTGCTCTGGAGGACGACAAACAGTGAATCAGCTGCACATGAGCAGGTCGAAAAGGTGGAAAAAAGTCAATTAAATCCCCAACTTCTCCATCCTTCCACTGACTGTTATCACAGCTCTCCTCCATTTTTACCTTCCCGCGCTGCCGGCGCAGGCTGATGATGTCAGCGCATGCGTATAAGCAAAAAGCCACATGAATTCCGATGTGAGCGCACACATTCAGGTTGCATGGCCTCGAATCGGATACGATGAGATTTAGTACCACATATGAAAGTGACACAAATCTGATTTGAAAAGATCAGATTTGCGTGTCCACACAGCCTTGAAAAGATCAGATCTGTGTCACATTAAGGCAAAAAATCCCATTTGAGTCACTTCAGCATGGCAGTGTGAACGTAGCCTTATTTGAAATTTACCAGCCGAAAAGAGTACAGTTGTATAAGATTATATTTTTTATATATTTTTATGGGGATGCACCCATACCGTTACCGATACCACCCCACGTGCAGTTACCCGTACTCGCAACAAAATTCCACGATACCTCCTACCGATACCACATGTGGAAGATATGATGTAGTTATGTTCATCACCACGCGAACGTAGTGTAAATACCACAACACTTGCCAAATAAACTGTAAACTGTGCGGAGATAAAAATGTCAGCTGTCTGGAGGTACTTTAAAATAAATGATAATGACAACAGCAAAGCAGACTGTAAGCTTTGCCCTGTCACCGTATCAAGTTACAAAATGTTACAGAGCCAGTGTTTTAATATTTTATTTAATTGTTGTTGCTTTTTTTATGTTTTGATACTTACCTAGAATAAATAAATGGATAAAAAATTAGTATTATTTATTTTATAAAGTGACATAATAAGGCTCAAGTGTAATTTAATTTATATTTTGGTTTCTGAAAGTGTTTTTTTGAGTTTAGACTACTTGATATTGGTGAAAAAAATAAATTTCTAAAAAAAATCCTACTATTATTGTCATTGTTCTTAATAACAGACCTACATAGGTATCGGTACTTGGTATCGGTGAGTACCCAAAAATAAATATCGGTACTCATACTCAGCCTCAAAAAAAATGGTATCGGTGCATCCCTAATATTTTTATATTAAAATATATTCATAAACATTGTTGATAATTACTGTAATTATTATATGAAGCATGTTCATGAGGGAGCGGCACGGTGAGCAGTGGGTAGCGCTGCCGCCTCACAGTGAGAAGGTCCTGGGTTCGAACCCTGTGTTGGCATGGATTTCCTCCCACAGTTCAAAAGCATGCATTATAGGTTAATTGGCGACTCTAAACTGGCCCCGTAAGGTGTGAATGTGAGTGTGATTGCGTGAATGTGTGTGCACCCTGCGGTGTGTTGGACTCTGCCTTGCGCCTGTAGTTTCCGGGATAGGCTCCTGTCTCCCTCACGACACCAGTTAGGATGAAGGGGGGTTCGGACAATGAATGAATGAATGTTCATGAGGACGGGGAACTCCTGAAGAGCAAACTTGCAAATTCAGGAAGATCACAACTTTTATTAGCAACTTCATGAAGAACAAATTCAAGAAGAAACTCAATTTCGTCTGATTTTGTTGCCAATAAAACTCATCCCGCATTTCCTGGTTAAATGATGAGTCCACTAACAGTGTACGCTAGCTAACAATGTAGGCTCGACCCTGACGCAACACATGCTGCAAAAACACACACACATATAAACACATATAAACACATTTGTTTCTTTTTAAATAATTTTCCTCATATAAATACGTCACAGTCACCCCCACTGACCTCGACTCAGTCACCTGAGGACACCTTGTTCCCTCGTCTCATTCTGTTGTTCCCGTTCGGTCTTTGCTGATGTGCTACGCCTGTGTTTGTGTGCATTTAAGCCTCTCTCCTTTGTCTTTGTACTCCATCTGTTGTCTTTTGTTGAGGCGTTCTGTGTGGTTTAGTCTGCTTTGATCCCTGTATCGGCTTAAGGTATTTCAAGGTAAACCTCAAAAGTCCCCAAGAGAATGTCATTAGAAGCATCTTCGAGTGATGCCGCTGACTGAAGATTATTCTAAATATTGTATTTTATCATCAAGACCCTCTTCTAAAAGGAGTACCTAGGGAACTAAGTATACCTCGACACTTATCGTTTACTTTCACACTTGTAACTTCAGACTTTTTCTTTAAGAGATTTTGTAACCTAGCTGTGGGTAAACAGTAAAAGAGTGGAGCTGCAGCTGTTGATTTAAGTCTAGATGTAGAGATGTGAAAAACAGGCTCTAAATAAAAGCCTCTGCCAAATGCTGTAAATGTATTAAGCGCGTATTAACCTCAGACATCAGCTAAAGCCGAAATCTGGAACAAATCAAACGTTCTGATGAAGAATCCAATAAAAGAGCGGCGTGTCGCTCACCGACGTTGCCGAGCCGTAGGTGGAGTGTGCCTCTGACGGTGGTGTAAACGTTGAGGGTGGGCGTGGCCCCCTGCTCCACTGCGTGTCCGCTGGCCCTGCCGTGGTCCTGCAGGTACTCGGTGGTAATGACCTCCAGCTCGTGACTCACCTGCACGGCGGCTCGACCCTGACGCAACAAATGCTGCAAAAACACACACACGCACATGACAGCATCCTCATAATTACTGACACACGTCTCTGTTATTACTGTGCTTTCGCTGATTTCCTCTCGTGTGGTTTGTGTGTGATTATTTGTTGTCTCTGCTACTATTCGTATTCTCGTAAGTGCTTTCTGTAACGCACTTCTGTCAGCAAATTTATATCGTTTTAAACAATAGTAAACAATTAGAAGCGCAACGGTTTGGGAGTTGGTCCTGTGATTGGAAGGTCGCTGGTTTGAATCCCAGACCAATGAAGGGACCACTGGGTACTCACGAGCAAGATACCGTCCCCAATCACTGCTCCCTGGGCGTTGCCCATATCAACTGCCCACTGCTTCTTGACAGATGGGTCAAATGCAGACGTCACATATGGTTGTGGTGCACTGTGTGCTGTGCTGTGTTCACAATGGCAAACATAACAATACATTTAAACAAACAGCATTCTCACAGGTTTTGTATAATTTGTTAGGACACAAAAGGTTATTTGTAAAAAGTTCCCAAAGTGTAATTAATGTGAGTAATAACATAATTAACAACAATGTCAATAATAAACATCATTTATGTCATTCATCGGACACTCTTATTCAGAGCGACTTTCCTAATTTCAGAGACATTGCCCCTGGAGAAACTTGGGGTTAAAGGTCTTGGCCAGGGCACTCATGGTGGTAGTGCTGGAGTCAGGATTCAAAACCATGAGCTCTTGGTCCAGAAGCGAGCATCCTGCACCACTGGACTACCTACGTTATTCATGATTTATATTTTGCAAAAAGAGACTACTTTTATGAAGAACCATAATCAGGCTGCATTCGTGTTGCCATTCCCCTGTTCCTAACACTTGTGTCATGCACTTTAAGGCTGGACTGTTTTTATTACTGATAAAAGGTGAAACCAGGGCAATATGCATGACATTTCTTGAAGCAGCAGTGCTGATGTCCGTTTAACTGACCACTCCAACCCTCGTAAGACTGAAATAAATGACCTATTTTTTTACTTTTACAGACCGCATCATTACCGATAATGGCGGATGTCGATTATAGAAAAGTGAGCATAGTTATGGTCAGGAGCTGGTCAATCGTAATTAACTGAAACTATATTTTTACATCCTGCAAAATAATTATGGGCTGTGAGAATGAGTCTGATTATGGCAATTAGCCTTAAAACAGCCACGCCAGATCTTACTGAACAGCCTGTTATCTCTGAATTGTACAGTAATTCACGTCAACTTCATTCATAATACACATCACTCGCCATTTTTCCCATTTAATGTGTTTTCTTCACTGACTGACCTCAGGCTGGTGGCCTTGTGAACTGAAAATGGCTCTGTTATTTTTTATTAAAACCTGGGCAAGTCTGACTCATGTGCATGGCTCGGTGTAGCTGGAAGTGGAGATGTACCAGTGATGTTCAACTACATTAACTACATCAGCACAGGAAAGATTAAATCTGCAGGCTTCTGAAATAAAGCAGAATACAGTTAAACTCAACACCCGTCATTCTGATCTGTTCAACACTAACTGAGCAGCGCTGTTGACCTCTATTTATGATTGAGTTGAACTTTTTCCCTAACAGTCGCACTGGTTAATCCAGATGCTGGTTAATCTTCTTGGCACATTCTCATGCACTTCTCAGTCAAACAACGTTGAGATTCAAAGTTACCCCTTTTATGTTCCACTGTGTATGTGGCTTGCTATAAAAATCGAATGTAGTAACAGAATATACAAGCTGAATGATTCTGAACAAACACCGGGCAACAAGCTGGAAGCTTTCTGGATGATTAACAGTGTATTTATCATTTCTTAGAGACTTGTTTTAGCGCAGCAAAGGCAAACAGTAACTCATGAAATGATCACGTGATATGAATTTATAATAATATATAAAGTATATAATATAATGAAAGTGGGTGATTATTTGTCATTGTGAACACAGCACAGCACACACTGCACCACAACCAAATGTGACCTCTGCATTTGACCCATCTGTGAAGGAGCAGTGGGCAGGTGATATAGGCAGTGCCCAGAGAGCCGTGCTTGGGTACGGTACCTTGCTCGTGAGTACTTCAAGGGTAACTTTAACCGATCTGGGATTCTAACCAGCAACCTTCCGGTCATGCGGGGAAAAGCTCTAACCGTTATGCTACCAACTGCCCCCAATGTTATTTTCAGAATATTAGATCTAATATTATAAAAACCTACAACATGTCTATTTTACAATGTTGAAGTGACAGAAATGAGACATTTTGTTGTTTCACACTAATTAACCAAAGATAAAAAAGTTGCAATGTCTGATGAATGATTACAGCAGTTTGTACCCTGTGATCGGAAAGTCGCTGGTTTGAATCCCAGGACCGGTAAAGGTATCACTGAGGTACTTGCAAGCAAGGTCACATTTCATTGTGGTGCAGTGTGTGCTGTGCTGTGTTCACAATGACAAATAATCACTCACTTTCACTCTCACATTAGCACTAACTGTCCAGTAATTTCCTACTCTAAAGACAGTAATTAGATTTCTATAGTGGTCCAGAGGAAAGTCCAGTGGTCTAGTGGTCAGGATACTCTGGTCTGGACCAAGAGGTCGGGGGTTCCAACCCTACCTCTTACAATACCATCAGTGGGTCCCTGAGCAAGACCCCTTAACCCTAAGTTGCCCCCAGGGAAAACTGTGCCTGAAATGAGAAAAATGGACGTTGCTCTGGATAAGAGTGTCTCCTAAATGCTGTTGATGGCCAATAAATAGCCATTATACTCTACTTTCCTTTCCTTACTCCAGCACTGAGCTGTAACTGCATGTCCTGCTTGTATTATTAGTTCAATAGTTCTGTAGAGATCAGGTTTAACTCTTAACGCTCTTTGTGCTCCTGCTGTTGCCCACAAAAACACAGGTCTGTCCAAGGAAGTACATTCTTCATGGGAGATTATTTATGAAAGAAGTAAAGACTGTAGAGGCTGTCAGGAGCGATGATAGAAACTTGAAAAACTGTCACTCCATTCAACTTTGCCTTCAGACTAGACATTTGCAAACAACGCAGAAACAAAAGCATCCCCAAAAAATTGCATATGCAACGAACAGGCCGTGCGCTTGTCGCATTCACTTGACAAATGCCACAACCTGATGACAAGAGGATGTGGGTTTATCAGGCGTCTGATTTGCTCCGCCGAGACCCCCGGAAAAGGTCAGCATGACCGCCCAGCTCCGTCCATCCGATGCCACGGCTCTGCTCGCGTTTTGTTTTTCCCTGTGATTTTTTAACCTTTATTTGGCATCTGGCGATTTAGCAGACGACTACCGAAAACAGGGCTGGAACTGGGCAGGCGGCCAAAGCGAGTAGTCATGGACTGCGGAAAGGGAGAGCCATCTAAGAGAGCTGTTTAAAAGCATTACCCAGAGCTCTCGAATCCATATCTCATTAATTCTGCAGCAGAGATCTGCCTCGCCTCACCTGGATGAAGATCGGGCATAAAACATTCATAGCGCCGGGGGACTCGCCAACACAGCGCCGTACGGGCAGTTTAACACCTGCTTCGGCTACGTCGTGAAGGGAATAGAAGGCGGACGCCTCAAACGCACTCCAGCCTCGAAGGTTTACAAAGAGACGTTTACAAAGACACTTATAGCGGGTGAGAACTTTAGGAAGAGAACTTTTGGGAAGTGGTTTAGCTTAAAGCTACATGTAGTCGGTCGACTTGACTCATGAGAGTAGAAGATACGGTGGTTTGAAGCTGTTGAGTTGAAGCCGAATCTTTGCGGTGATGAGAGTTAGGGTTCGTGTTAGAGTGGATGATGGTCTACTGGTAAGAAACTCGCAAACAAAACAACAGGCCGTAACACCACTTGACCCCTAAGCAAGACCCTTAAACCCAAATTTCTACATAGGGTAGTAAAGCTCCTGTTAATTAGAAAGTGTGTGATTATTTATCATTGTAAACACAGCACAACACAGCACACAGTGCACCAAAACCAGATAAGATCTCTGCATTTGACCGTCCCTCCAGGATTTTGCAGGCCTGATTCTGCGGCAGCTTTTCGGAAAAAGTTGTGATGAAAGTTGCAGTGCTTTTAGGCGTTTTGTTGGAATAAAGTTGCCGGAAAAGCAAGTCAAAGGAAAAATTTGCGACTGCGATTCTTTAACAATTCATTAAAACAAAGGGAACAAAACCACTATTATTTTTATCAACCATTAATTTATTTTTGAAGGTAAATGTGAGGCGTTTTATCACACACATTTCTTGCATCTCCTAAAATTAAGAAGGAAGTGAGTTCAGTGACGCAAGGCTCAACATTTGGCGGGAAACGGCAATGATTGGTCAAAAACTGAGGAAAAGTTGCGGTAATTTGTCAAAATTCCACGGTGGTAATGAATTTGCGAGAACTGGCTGAATTTGTGTTAGTAGTTGCCATTGCAACATCGTGAAATCGTGGAGGGCCTGATTTGACCCACTGAACAAGTGGTGTGCAACTGTGACAGTGCCTGGGGAGCAGGGCTTGTGGACGGTAACTTGCTCATGAGTACCTCAGTGGTACCTTTAGCGGTCCAGAAGTCAAACCGGCGACCTTCCGATCATAGGGTGAACTCCCTATCGGTTACGCTACCCTACCAACTAAAAATATTGAAGTAGATGATATTCTGTCAGCTTATCAATTGTTTGCTCATAGCTATGGACAGTCTACCTTCAGCTCGACGGCGGCTGAGCCGATGAGAAGCAGAGAGTCGCTGTCCCACACATCTATCTGGAGCGAATGCTGGGCCAAGTAACGCAGGAACCACATCCGTTCCCCCAGCTTTAGGAAGGCAGGGTCCACGCGGTACTGCAGCTGGAGACCAGGAGAGCCTGAGAAAGAGAGAGAAAGAGAGAGAGAGAGAGAGAGGTTATAAATAAAGAGTAATAAAAGAGAGTGAGTAAAAGAATATGGCACCCTTGAGCATCTCTGTATTATTCATGAGTAAGCTGGACGATTGACACAATACATTACTACATCCATAAATGTTCCAGACCTGTTCAATTAGGGGATTTTACAGGTATGGCAGGATTAAAATCCAGCAAAGTGTGTGTTCACGCACCATCTCCGTTTTGGCAAATCTTATTAATTTACATCATAATATATGTCCAGCTCAACGGCTTCTAAGATGAGTCTCTGAATTTGCGGTAGCATAAAGGGTGTTTATACGGTGGACGTCTTCAAGGACGGACCCACGTCCGACCCAAATGATGCTGTTTTACAAGGCTAACCCAGGCAGTCATAACTTCTCACACCTCTTTTGCAGCCTCTCTCTTTCTGTATGACACGCTGATGATATTCCGTCTGTAGCCCTGTGTGAGCATGCCTCAGCTGAGGACGTCCAGTTTTTGTCAGCATGTCACTGGCCGCTCAGATCAAATCGGCTATGCTGTCAATAGACTGACGTGACCTCAGAAAGACAGCGGTCAGCTACATATGCATACTGAACGCATGCAACAGAACCAAACACCCAACACACGTTGGGGTCTGGGGTTTGTGGATGAAGGGATGTGGATTAGGGAAAGTTAATGGGTTTAGGACAGTAATGGAGTTTAAGTAAGGGGAAGAGGTTGAGGGACAGGGATGGGGTTTAGGGAAGAACAGGTTTAAGGACAGATATAGGGGTTTAAGATGGGTGTAGGGATGGGGTTTAGGGAAGGAGAGCTAGTTAAGGGACAGGGATGGGGTTTAGGGAAGGAGAGCTAGTTAAGGGACAGGGATGGGGGTTTAGGGATAGGGAAACTGGTTTAGGGACGGGGAACTGAATTAGGGCAGAGGTGGGTTTTAGGGAAGGGGAACTAGTTAAGGGACAGGGATGGGGGTTTAGGAAAGGAACTGAATTAGGGACGGGGATGGGGTTTAGGGAAAGGGAACATGTTTAAGAATGAGTACAGGGTTTAGGGATGGGGACAAGGGTGTGGATGCTGATTAGGAAAGGGCAACATATTTGGGGAAAGGGGGGTGGGCTTAGTGAGGACAGTTGGCTTAAGGGGGGAATGGGTCTACCGAAGGGAATGGGATTGGGATAGGGAAAAGGATAGGGTTTTTTAAAAAATAATGGTAAGGGGTTGGTTATGGGGGTTAGGGATGGAAAAGAGAATGGGGTTTAGGAAAGGGGGGGAATGGGGTTTAGGAAAGGGGCAGGGATTGGGTTTAGGAAAGGGGCAGGGATTGGGTTTAGGAAAGGTTCAGAGATGGGGTTTAGGAAAGGATCAGGAATGGGGTTTAGGAAAGGGGCAGGGATGGGGTTTAGGAAAGTTCAGGGATGGGGTTTAGGGAAATGAAAAGAGTTTTAGAAAAAGGATGAGGTCTGGAAAGGAGGTGTTGCAATGAGGATGGGAAGTGGTTTAGGAAGTGGGATATCTATCTTTTATGGATCATATCATGCTCACTCAAAGAGCTGCTCAGACAGCGGGCAGCATGTAAGAGCGTGTTTAACAGCTGAGTTCCCAACACCCCCTCAACATCCCCAAAAGCTCCATAGTGCATCTTTCCCTCTCTCTCCCTTTTTCTCCACAATGTTCTTTCTCTGTCCTGCTGCCTGTCTCCATTTCTCTATCCTCTCTCACTGCTCGCACCATTAACTCTCTCAGCGGGCAGGCAGGGGGCTGCTGGGATGACGCTGCAGAGCAAGAGACTCCAGACTGTGAGGGAGAGAGAGGGAGAGAATGAGAGAGAAAGAGAGACAGAGAGAAGACAAGCAAGAGCGGACTGACACACGTTGATAAACGTCTCTGGGGCCTGCGTGAGATGGCAGTTCACGAGCCAATGAAAACCCCGTAAATGACGCACAGATTTTGAGCCGCGCTGCAGAAACACAACGATATGGAGGCTCCTTTGCCAGAATCAGGCCGCCCCCCATCATCTTTTTTTTGTTTTTTGATTCCGTGAAAGGAGCCCTGAATCCGTTCGTTACCCCTAAAAGGTTGAACTGCCAAATCTCTCCTCCCCCTAATGACTAAGTAAAAACCAAAGTGGAGTTTCTTTGTGGAACCCGATGATTTGTGGGTCAGGGATAACGCAAATAAACTCCGGGCGCAAGAGGAGATGCTAATGAGTGTTTTTGGCAAGAGAACGGGCCCAGCGTGCCAGACCGGCCGTCTCGCTAACAAGAGCATCACCAAGTCACTCGGCTTCGAGTCTCTCGCCGTGAGCTCTCCGCTTTTTTCCGCAGGTCCTCCGTGTCTGAGCGGCAGTGGGTGGACGCTGCCAAATACTGACAAATGAACATATTTACTGCTCATTTCCCACCCAGCATTAAATTAGGCGTCACGATGGAATATGTGAAACCTAAAGGTCTGTACCGCTGGAGACAGTGTTACAAATATAC
Source organism: Distichodus sexfasciatus (assembly GCA_032718565.1). NCBI lineage: Eukaryota > Metazoa > Chordata > Actinopteri > Characiformes > Distichodontidae > Distichodus > Distichodus sexfasciatus. Next base: position 2,137 of record JAVGVS010000671.1, on the reverse strand, counting down.
CCGCACACATGCTTTGCTCTCTCTCTCTCTCTATATATATATATACCGTATGCCACTAGGTAATGGCCAAGATAGAAGGCGGACGCAGGTCATTTCGATAGCGTAGCAGTTAGTGCGTTCCTCCAGTGATTGGAAGGTCGCTGGTCGGGATCCAAGGACTGCTAAAGGTGTCACTGAGGTACTCATGAGCAAGGTACCGTCCCCAAGCACTGCTCCCCGAACGCTGCCCGTGTTAGCTGCCCGCTGCTCCTTCAGGGATGGGTCAAATGCAGAGGTCAAATTTGGCTGTGGTGTGTTCACAATGACAAATAATCACTCACTTTCATAATAAATGCAGTCAAAGAAAAGACGCTAGGACAGGAGTAGTGTGTTCCTGCTTTTTACTGCTGGTCATCAGATGACCTGCGACATTCTGAACAACTGAAGAACCCAGGTTGTAGGAGGTTGCGCTAATCCAAATGTGACGTGATGAAAGCGTGAATGACTCTTTTAGATCATGACAGAATTTACACAGGGCTCAACGGTGGTAATGCTGGATGTGGCCTGGTGGTGTGTTACTCACCTGCTGACCAAGAGGTTGTGGGCTCATATCCATCTCTATCCTTCTTCCAGCACTACCACTAAACCCCTGTGAAAGGGTCTTTCAACAGAGGTCTGTAATTGGCTCTCTAGAAATTGTCCAAGAATGCAGCAGCTAGAGCTGCGAACCTTCACTGGTCTCATGATTCGATTGGATGCGACATCACAATGTATCACAATGCATCCCATCAATTTTGCTACATTACTTCACACTGCAAGCAGATTGGTCATGGAACGCAGACCGTGGCCAGAAAATCACCAATCAATGTCATTATGATATAATCCAGGGGTTTTCAACTACCTCTGTCCCAGGGACCACCACTCAGACTCAGCAGTAGTCTGTGGCTGTCCACTGTGTGTGTACAGTATATAATATCTACTACTTTTTAGAAATTTGCATTAAATGCATTATTCATAAAGATGTCCAAATCATCTGGAAATGTTTTGTAAAATGAAATAATTATTACAAGTGATTTCAGTAGTGAAACTGTTTTGCATGTCACGGACCACTAGGCGCAGCGGTCCGCTGGTAAAAAAAAACAACTGTTCTAATAGATTACGGTCTGCCGCCGCATCAGTGCAGAATCACGCAGGTCTGCATCGCGATGCATCGATTATGTGATTAATTTCAACAGCCCCAGCAGCTGCACAAAAATTAATCAGTTAATCAAGGATAGAGCAGTAATTTGGACCTAGAACGTGATAATAATAATAATAATAATAATAATAATAATAATAATAATAATAATAATAATAACCTCAGTGGCACCTTTGTTAGTCCAGGACTTGAACCAACGACCTTCCAATCACACTGTCAACTCCTTAACCGTTACGCTACCAACTGCCACAGAGAAAAAATCTGACAAAAAGATGCATACAAACAGTCAGGATGGCGTTTCCCTCGGAAGCCTCACCTGAGCTGACCGTGCCGTCCTTGTTGACCACCGAGAGGACACAGGGGTAACTGGGCCGTGGCTCGGGTTGAGCCTCCAGCAGCCTGAGGCGCTGCGTGGTGACAGGAGGAAAGCGATAGAGCTGAAAGGTGAAATGGACCGAGCTCGGCCAATCCGTGTTCATGCCTGCCTGGGTGACCCTGCCAAACAAACACAAGGAATTCTGGGTAAAACCTTGAGCCCATCTGGACTATGTCCTGAAACAGGGAAAACGACTGTATCCTTAAAAATTTTATAGTTCTTAAACATACTGCTATTTTCCCCCCACAGAGACATTTGGTCTAGTGGGAGACATTCTAGCAGTTTGCAAACGGCTGTGTGTTAAGAGAAGCAGGCAGAGCCCAGCTGTGAGACATTTGTGCATTTAAGGCATCTTGGCCAAGTGATCTGTTTGTTTTGCATTTATTAGCAGCATTGAAATCCGTAACAGCTTTATAACAGCCATTAGAAAGCTGTGCAAATCCTCTCAGCTTATGCTAGTAGCCACCAATATGGCCAAAAAATGGGAGAAAAATGTTGAGTGAGAGCCACTTATGTTACTACAGCATCAAGTGTTCACGTGTTTTAACTTAAATCACTACTACTACTAGTAATAATAATAATAA